>CM076675.1:65377199-65492199 GCA_038501925.1 Xenopus petersii
CCTGTAATATTAATAGTACAGGTATAGGATCCCTTAACCGGAAACCCGATATCCAGAAAGCTCCGAATTACGGAATGGCTATGTCTCCCATAGACTCCATTTTATCCAAATAATCCAAATTTTTAAAAATGATTTCCCTTTTCTCTGTAATAACAAAACAGTAGCTTGTACTTGATCCCACCTAAGATATAATGAATTCTTATTTAAAGCAAAACCAGCCTATTGGGTTTATTTAATGTTTAAATTAATTTCTAGTAGACTTAAGGCATGAAGACCCAAATTACGGAAAGATCCGTTATCCGGAAAACCCCAGGTCCCGAGCATTCTGGATAACAGGTCCCATACCTGTACAGAAAAGGAAAATGACAGTGTGAGTAAATAAAACAATGTAAATAATAAAAAAATAATTTTGAATCAATTTGAAAGCAAGAATCTTAATAAAAATAGGTTAAATGTAGTTCCTTCTCCCACTGAATGGAAGTTCATGCAGGAGTTGACTTGCAATTGATGAACCATAGAACAAGGTTTAGCACTGGGCCCAATGCAAGATGCTTTAACACTGTGTTAAGGCATCTTTTGTTCTGTGAATATTACCATACTTTTTTATGCAATTGCAGTTCATCTACATATGCAGTAAACAAATGGGCCTCCTTAATATTTTACTCAACACTGTTCAACCAATTAAATAATGTTTACTATTTTATCATTCTTTTTTTGTTCTGAATCCTCAGGCTCCTTTTTATCTGGTATGGTACTGATGGGCTGCGGGAAAGCAGATTAAGATTTCAACCTGGCAATTACAGGCATGTAAGTCTAACATCTGTCGTGGACAAGTATATGAAGGATTGTTTAAGAATTACATTCAAGATTGCATTCTGGTGTATAGCATTACAAGTAACAATCAGGGGTGCTGTGCCAATGAGATGAGTTGAAAAACTTGCCTCAGACTGCATCGCTCCACTGGTTACCAGGGGTAGCAAAAATGCCCCTCCTGGTAGCTTTAAGAGCCAAATTTTCAGTTTTCAAAACGTAAATACAGCTCTTCTAGTGAAAAGAGAGCAATCCCGACAATCGTTTTCTTTCCCCATCAAAAAAATAAAAATCTATGCAGGTTTAAGGGGCTGAGCTTTTAAAGGGATACTTTGCCACTAAACAATGTAGGTCTATAAAATATGTTGCTTAAAACAGCTCATATGTAAAACCTTGCTTCTTGTAAATAAACCATTTTCATAATAATATATTTTTCTGTAGCACAGGTGACCTGTTATCAAGAATGTTTGGGACCTGGGGTTTTTCGGATAAGGGCTCTTTCTGTAATTTGGATCTTCATACCTTAATTCTACTAGAAAATCATTTAAATATTAATCAAACCCAATAGGCTGTTTTGCTTACAAAAAGGATTAATTATATCTCAGTTGTGATCAAGTACAAGGTCCTGTTTTATTAGTACAGAGAAAAAGGAAAGCGTTTTTAAAAATTTAGATTATTTTGATAAAATGGAGTCTATGGGAGACAGCCTTTCTGCAATTCTGAGCTTTCTGGATAATGGAGTATTTGTTGAGCAGGCACTCAACTGAAAGCCATCTTCCACCAGGTGAATGAAAGCAAGTGAATAAATATATTTATGTCATAAATATGCCACTTACGCATTTCTTGTTACAAACACGTAGGCGCACATTTACTAAGGGTCGAATATCGAGGGTTTATTATTCGACCCTCAAAGTAAAATCCTTGTCGAAGGATTTACCTCAAATCCTAGGATCGAAGGAAAAATCAAAGGATTTTAATCCATCGATCGAAGGATTTTCCTTCGATCAGAAAAACCTTAGAAAAGTAATGGGGAAGGTCCCCATAGGCTAACATTGTACCTTGGTAGGTTTAAATTACCAAAGTATGCAGTCAAAGTTTTTTTAAAGTGACAGTACTTCGACTTTCGAATGGTCGATTAGTCAAACGATTTTTAGTTCGAATCATTCGAACCGAAGTCGAAGTCGTAGTCGAAGGTCATAGTAGCCTATTCGATGGTCGAAGTACCCAAAAAAATACTTTGAAATTCAAAGTTTTTTTTACTTCAAATCCTTCACTTGAGCTTAGTAAATGTGCCCTTTAGTCATAGGCTGAGTTAGCCTGTGACAAGCCTTTTGGAGATTGCTTGTCGTAAAAAAACATAATTTATTTCACATATAATTTTGAAGTCTGAGTTAAACAAATATATTTAATATTTAATATATTTAATATAGTTTAACTTCTTTAAATGACAAGGGAGACAAACAGAAGGGAAAACAAGATCAAAAGTCAAAAAAGACATAAGATTCATAAGCATCTTGCCATTAAACTTGACTTAAACGAAAAGTGTTGCCTCCTGCAAGGAATTGTAAATCTGACTGCAGTCTTTTGGCAGGAATGATGGGTTATATATATATATATATATATATATATATATATATATACACACACTATGAAAATTCCTGTGAGCATAACTTGTATTAATTCAGTTAAAGCTTTTATACAGTTGTGTGCATATTTATGAAAAATCTTTTATGGGTTAATTGTGATCTTGTTAAGTTATGACATAAATAGTGAATCACATTTTTCTAGTAATATCAAACATGATGAAAGATCATGACCACAGGAATTTAGTGGAAAAAGTGGAGTTGGCTTGAATGTTCCATTCACTTCTATGGTATCTTGACTAAGTTCTAGGTGGTGTTATGACTAAGTTCTAGGCTGCAGTGGCTGGCATCTGTGGTAACCTGGGCTTGGTATAACATGGCAAGGTCAGGGTTATCGGTTTGGCGAATATGGTTTTAATAAAAGCTGTGGCCAATCCACCACCCACGAAAAGGGAAAACTGAGTCTTGTGTTTTATTTCAATTTTACCTCATAAGCCACTGCCTCCCCACAGTCCTTCGTTTACTAACCTGCTAAATTACTTTTTTGGTGTTCTGTAAGAAAATATAAAGTAAAGGAATTGGGTCTTTCCAATTCTGCATACACTTCTGATGATATATTATTGACAGTAAAATAAATATAGGCAATAACTATTGTGTGCGGTAAAGATATATTAAAGTAAGCTGTAGAAGATTTGGAAGCCTCTCTAGGTGTGGTTTTGTCCCTAGGTGAGGAAAATGAAATTGACTGCTGCATGTGTATATTGGATTTACCTTTTAAAGATTCACCCCAAATCAGCTGAGAGAGATGTGCCACAGTATGTCATTTCACACCAAGTACAATTTAGGGGATGAGTAATTATGCATTCTTCTCATTTCCCACATGTGTGGCTCTTGTTACAAATCTATATCACAGCTCATGTGTGTGAAGATTAGTTCTCCCAGAAGGGCACTTGCAATTATATTTTTATTTTATTTTCTCTGTAGCCAGGCTGTTGATATAAGGGGCAATGGAACACTCTGTTTTGCAGTGCATAGTGGCCTTTACAAAGGTGTGAGGATTAAAGATGCATTGTTGCTATTTTGAAGATCTGATTTAAAGCATAACAAAATGTGATACAATCCCAAAGCTCTCTTACACAGAAATATAATAGGTTTAGACTCCCATGGGCCTCTCTCATTAAAAAAAAAAAAAAACTCAATTTAAATGCAAATTTGCGTTCTAGCTGGGGACTCCCCAAAAGCAGCATTTGAACACAGGGGAAATACAAATCATACACTAAAATGGCTGATTATATTCGAATAGCCACCAGAGTGGCCTTAGCAAGGTTTTTATTTGTAACGGCATTACCAGATATACTGTGTTGCCATATTTAGGATTTCTGATTTCAGTCATACATAATGGCAGAAAAATTAATCCAATTAAACATACACTGTGGTATGTGTATATATATATATATATATATATATATATATATATATATATATATATATATATAAAACCAAAAAAAATATAAGGAAATATTGTGCTCACTTGTAATTATTAAAAAACCATTAAGTGGGGGGTGCAATTAGGCTGTGACCAGGCCCGGATTTGTGGCGAGTAGTGATGGGCGAATCTATTCGCCAGGCGCGAATTCGCCGCCAGCGAATAAATTCACGAAACGCCCGCGAATAAATTCGCGAAAATTTGGCTGAAAAAATTCGTCAGCGTCAAAAACAGGCGACGGCGTCAAAAGCGGGCACCAGTGTCAAAAACGGGCGCCGCCATCAAAAACGAGATGCCGGCGTCAAAAAACGAGACGCCGGCGCCGTTTCGTGAATTTTTCACCATTTTGAGCGAAACGGTGCAAATTCGCCCATCACTAGTGGCGAGGCCACAAACTTTTAAACTTTGCCCCTGACACAACAGGTGGATAGGGACTGCAAATGTTATAGTTTGCGATAGTACACAGTATATGTAATACAACTTCTTAATGAAAAAGTTGCTACAATTGCACCAAAACTTTACACCACCTTCAAGCAGGTGTTAAAGTTTCGCAATGCGCAATTAAGATTTGCAATGCAATAAAAGCCTAATTAAGAATATTACATTGGACCATGCAATTTTTTATTTGCATATATCTCTTTGCGAACTTTATTAACATCCCCCATAATGTATAAATGCGTTGGATAATATAAAGTGGATTGGTGAATATTAAAAATTATTTAAAAACTCTTGGTGCCTATGAAGACACTTTTAAAGGAATTGTTCAGTATAAAAATAAAAATTGGGTAAATAGATAGGCTGTGCAAAATTAAAAATGTTTCTAATATAGTCTTTGTCACGATCGGCACCCTAAATCCAGAACCAGTGCTAGGCTCCCTGGTCACGGCTCTTGCTTCTGCCTTTAACAGCTGCCTTTCACTTCGGTAGGAGCCCTCAGCCAAGTCTTAATAAGAGAGGAGCCAAGCAAAGGTTCTGGACGAGCAAAGGGGCATGGTCGTTAACAAGGTTTTGGACAGAAGGTACAGTTCTAGGAATAGACAAAGCATAATCAGACAGGCCGGGTCGGTGCAGGCAGCGTTTAAGGATAGTCAGGCAAGGATCAGGATAATCAGAATTCAGGATAGTCAGACAGGCAGGATCAATAACAGGAATCAGACAGGCAAAAACACACCAGGAAACGAAATGAGTTAGACCTAACAATGGACAATGAGTTTGAACTCAAAGCCCCTTTAAATACGTGATGATGCCGGTGACGTTGCGCACTTAACCCAGGAAGTGCACGCCGTGCACCCTAGGACCAACTGGCGCCAGTGCCTGAAGAGGGAACATCATGCGGCATAATTGGATCACAGGCTGGGTCAAAATACCAGAGACTTATCAGTATCCAAGAGAATGGTCAAAACACAGGCAGGGGTCAAAGACAGGCAGCAGACAAGACTTGGTCAAAAACAGGCAGGGCCAAACACAAGTAGAAATGCAGATAATCACAGCCAGGAACTAATGAATAGATCTTTACGTTGGGCAATGAAAACTACACAAAGAGCCCTTTAAATATTTTGAATTTCATGCCACCAATGACATCATGTACGGCACTTCCCAGATAAATCCTGAAATAGCAGAGCGGCACGAACCAGGAAGAATGCACATTCAGATGATCGGTGCCGAAGCAGACGGACTTGGCTGGCGTCCCCTTCACACCCCCACTAGACCACCAGGGTCAGTTCTTACATTACCACCCTCTAGAGGGGGCCACCAGTCCCCCTAGGCTTATCAGGAAACCTAGCATGAAACTGCCATTTAAGGTGGTCCTCGTGGACATCATAGGCTATGTGGATATGTTCTGCCCTTGGGAGGAGAGGATCTTGGAATTAGATCAATGGCACAATCCTAAGGCTTGTGTGGAAGAAGTTGCTCACTGCTTTTTTAGAAAATACATCACAAAATGAAGAATAATGATTAGGCAACCCCTCCAAAGTAGTCGCTGCAAGAACCTGGGTAGCCTTTAAACAAGAAGATTCACAAACTGGGCTCCGTTGAATTATATTGCTAGCGAGCCAGTCTACATTAAGGTTGTGTCTCTTTAACCAGGGGAGACCTAAAATGACTGGAATAAGTGGACAATCAATAAAATAAAAGTAAATTGACTCAGTCTGATTATACAGGAGGACTTTAGACTTAAGATAAGTAAGATACCAACCCCAACCCAAGAGAACTACCATTATTCGCCAATAGGTAGAAGGATGGAACAAGGGGATCAATGGGAATACAGTGCTTATGTACGAAGCTGGCATCTAAAAAAATCCCTGGAATCAAGAAAAGCAGGGCACTGTATTCCACCCTTATCTCAATTAATGAATACTGGAATTAGAGGTTGAGAAGAAGAAAAAGGTTGGGGAGTGGAAATAAGATAACCCAAGCAGGACTCCCCAGACCTGCCTAGGTTCTGCCGTTTCCCGGGCTTTTGGGACAGGTGTTACACATATGCCCTTTATCCCTACAATAAAGACATAAACCATTTTCCCTCCTACGACCCTTTTCCTCAGCAGACAAATAAGTTGAACCAATTGCATGGAATTCTCTGTATCCCAAACTCAGAACAAACCCCAAGATCCTGTCACGGCTCAGTCCTCTGCCTTTACCAACCACCTTTCAATTCGGGAGGAGCCCCCCGCTATTCAGGCACCGCCAAGTCTTAATATGAGAGTTCTGGCAAGCATGGGAACTGCACATTACACTGAATAGGAGAACAAGGAACGTAGTCGGGGTCACAGGCCCGGTCAATATACCAGATGAGCAGAACAATACAAGAACATGAGACGGTAGCAGAATTGAGGTCACAAGCCGGGCTATCTATTTACCCAGTTTTTAATTTTACACTGAACTGTTCCTTTAAAACCAAGACAAAAAATAGTCATAGGTAGGGATGGGAAAATCTGACCTGTCTTACTTCCCTGAAAATTCGCATCAGACGGGATGAACCCACTGCATCCCATCATATATTAGGCTAGATCTAATGGAAATTCACAGGGCCTAAACTTTTCTGTACCAGCCCAAGACAACTACAGTCCTTTAGCAGGGGAAAATCTGTGTCTTTAGAGATGCCCCCAAGCAGCTCCCAATCTTCTTTTCCACTGATGCTCTGTGCTTCTGTCAGTTATGTGAGCTTAGGAAGAGATCCACTGTATACATATATAGACTATAAAAATCAGAATATTAGGTGGATTAATAATTAATTCAGATTTACATTATATGGCAGCTCTGAAAGTAGTGTTGCATCAATTATTTATTGTAAATTGTGCCACAAGAGGGTACTATAATAACAGGTGAAAATTTTGAATCATAGCAACCAGAAAATGCTTGTTAGATCTAATTATTAAACTAACTTTTCATTTTTTTTTCATTACTCCCCTGGAAACTGGGGAAGTGACTTGGACTTTGCTTTGGTTTGACCTATGCCTCAAAGAAGAAGACTCCTATCCATATTGATATTTCATGCAGTCTGCTCCTGTAGTTTAATAATGGATTTTACAGAATCTTGCAAGAAGTGGATTTGGAAGCATTTTGAATTTGGCACATTCCTATTTTTCAATATGCAATTTACTCATAAATATGACATTTTTAGACAAAACCTGAAATTAAATAGAGGAAACATAAACCTAAAGGGTAATTTTTTCCATGACTCTCAAACTATTTGCGGGTTTCCTATATTTCTTAATAACTCTAAAAATTCAAGATTTATTAAGTGGAAAAACCACAAAAACCTCTAATGCAAAAATTCACCAAGTAAAAGTTGTTGAGGTGCTATAGAAGTCATGGGAGCTGCTTTTAATCAATTCAGACTTTTAGATTTTTTTGCTAGGAATTCTCTGAAGAACTCCAATTTTTAGAGGTTTAGAGGTATTTAGAGTATTTGTATTTTTTAGTGCATAGGTCAGCGCTTTTTTTCTTTCATACTTTTTATATTCAGATCTTTTAATAAATTCCTTGACTTTTGTGGTTTTAGAGTTTGAG
The DNA here is from genome assembly GCA_038501925.1 of Xenopus petersii. Lineage (NCBI taxonomy): Eukaryota > Metazoa > Chordata > Amphibia > Anura > Pipidae > Xenopus > Xenopus petersii. The sequence goes on from CM076675.1 coordinate 65,385,090, forward strand.
TTTAGTCGTGGTTTCAAAAACCTCTAAAACCACTTTTCTTTCATTTCGTTTTTTGACTGTGATTTCCATGGTCCATCAACACATACCCAGGTATTGTCCCTATGCAAACTGATAGTAGGCATTATAAAGGAAGATTGTTATTAATTATACTTTGTGTGCATCTCTTGATGAAAAAACAAACCCATTTTCATAACCAGAGCTGCACTATGTAATTGTATTCAGACACCAGAGGGCTAATTTGCTACAGTTAGGCCCATAAATCTTTGGACAGAGAAAACTTTTTTCTAATTTTGGTTTTGTATATTACCACAATTAATTTTAAATGAAACAACTCAGAGGCAGACTTTTTAATTCAGTTGGTTGAACAAAAAGATTGCACAAAAATGTGAGGAACTAAAGACTTTTTTTAACACAATTACTTCATTTCAGTGGCTCAAAAGCAATTGGACACTGACTCAAAGACTATTCAATGGGCAGGTGTAGGGAATTCCTTCGTTATGCCATTATCAAAACGATAATGCAGCGCCTGAATCCCACAGTCATGTCGCATCAATGCTGCGACACGATCCGACAATAGCATTACTTACCTTATTTCTGTCACATCTGACGTGACGCCTGCGTTTTTGCGCATCACATCAGATCGTGCCGGAATTGTCCATTGAGTCCTGCCCTAAAGCAGATAAAAGCCCTATAGTTGATTTGGGGGGGTGCTTGTATGTGGAAAATTTTGCTGTGAACAGACAACATGTAGTCAAAGCTGCAAAAACAGAAAAAACGTTCCGAGAAATTAGGAGTGGCAAAATCTACAGTTTGGTTTGATGCATCCTGAAAAAGAAAGCACTGGTGAACTCAGCAATGCAAAAAGACCTGGACGTCCACTGAAGACAATAGAGGTGGATGATTGCAGGATCATTTCCATGGTGAAGAGAAACCCCTTCACAACAGCCAAACACATGAACACTCTCCAGGAGGTAGGCGTATCGATATCCAAGTCTACCATAAAGAGACAACTGCATGAAAGTAAATACAGAGGGTGCACTACAAGGTGCAAGCCACTCATAAGCATCAAGAATAGAAAGGCTAGATTGGACTTTGCTAAAAAACATCTTGAAAAGTCAGCACAGTTCTGGAAAAACATTCTTTGGACAAATGAAACCAAAATCAACCTCTACCAGAATGATGGCAAGAAAAAAGTATGGAGAAGGGGTGGAGCAGTTCATGATCCAAAGCATACCACATCTCTATAAAACATGGCGGAGGCAGTGTGATGACTTGGGCGTGCATGGCTGCCAGTGGCACTGGGACACTAATGTTTATCCATGATGTGACACAGGACAGAAGCAGCTGAATTAATTCTGAAGTGTTCAGAGACATACTGTCTGCTCAAATCCAGCTAAATGCAGTCAAATTGATTGCGTTTCATAATACAGATGGACAGTGACCTAAAACATACAGCCAAAGCAACCCAGGAGTTTAATAAAGCAAAGAAGTGGAATATTCTTGAATGACCAAGTCAGTCACCTGATCTGAACCCAATTGAGCATGCATTACTTGTTGCAGACTAATGGTCGGACAGAAAGGCTCACAAACAAACAGTAACTGAAAGCCGCTGCAGTAAATGCCTGCAGAGCATTATATAGTAGGAAACCCAGAATCTGGTGATGTCCAGAATTCAGGCTGTCATTGCCAGCAAAGGGGTTTCAACCAAGTATTAAAAATTAACATTTTATTTTCAGTTTTTTAATATGTCCAATTGCTTTTGTGGCTCTGAAATGAAGTGATTGTGTTAAAAAAAGGCTTTAGTTTCTCACATTTTTATGCAATCTTTTTGTTCAACCCACTGAATTAAAACTGAAAGTTTGCAGTTCAACAGCATCTGAGTTGTTCAATTTAAAATTCATTGTGGTAATGTACAGAACCAAAATGAGAAAAAAGTTGTTGCTGTCCAAAGATGTATGGGCCTAACTGTAGGTGCATGGGGGGTAGCAAGGTGCAAAATATCATTTTTTTTGTACGTTGTGCCTTGCCCTGCACATAAAAGTATTGCCACAGGTATCTGTACCACAAAATTGTACAAAGGAAAAAAAATACAAATACCTTTAAACCTCTAAAAATTCAAGTTTATCAAATAATTCCCAATGAAAAAAAAATCCAAAAACCTCTAAAAGTCAGAATTGATTAAAAACAGTCCAATAATATCAGCACAGCTCCCACTGACTTTTATAGCACCTTGACAACTTTTACTTGGTGAATTTTTGCATCAAAGGTTTTTGTGTTTTTTTCACTTAATACATCTTGAATTTTTAGAGCTATTAAGAAATATAGGAAAGCCACAAATGTTTAGAGAGTAAGTTTATGTTTCCTCTATTTAATTTCAGGTTTTGTCTAAAATGTCATATTATATTCATAGTGAAAAATATCCCAAATTCTGAATTCTTTCTAATCCACTTCTCGCAAGATTCTGTAAAATCTTTTATCAAACTACAGGAGCAGACTGTATGAAATATCAATATGAATAGGAGTCTTCTTCTTTGAGCATAGATCAATAGGGATGTAGCGAACGGCGGAAAAAATGTTCGCAAACATATTCGCGAACTTGCGTCCAAAAATGCGAATGGTTCGCGAACGTCGCAAACCCCATAGACTTCAATGGGAAGGCAAATTTTAAAAGCTAGAAAAGACATTTCTGGCCAGAAAAATTATTTTAAAGTTGTTTAAAGGGTGCAACGACCTGGACAGTGGCATGCCAGAGGGGGATCAAGGGCAAAAATGTATCTGAAAAATACATTTTTGACACAGCGCTGCGTTTTGTGCTGTAAAGGGCAGAAATCACACTACGTCACTCAGGTGATGTTTCTGGACACGGAATGTGAAAAAGCTCACACAGCTAGGTGCCACTTGGTTAAAGACTGGGCAAACAATGCCTGCAAGGGCAACGTATACAGTAGTGGATACGGAATATATTATTGCTGCTGTAAAAACATCACTCAGGTGATGTTTACGGACACGGAATTATTATTGTTATTTAGACAGAATTTGAAAAAGCTCACACAGCTAGGTGGCACTTGCATACCTCCCAACTGTCCCTCTTTTGACCACTCAACCCCCTGTCCCTCTTTTGTACTGGAAAGTCCCTCTTTTCTCTGCACTGAACAGCCAGAAAAAATCCAGTTTCTAACTTAATTGGCTTTTGGCAGAGAGCTCAGAACAGCTAACAGGTGCAAATAAGATACTTTGTAACAATTTTGACTCTGGTTGGTGCTGGTAGTGGTGAACTACTAGGAGGAGCAGCACACCAGTCCCTCTTTTCTCTGAACTGAACAGCCAGAAAAAAAACAGTTTCTAAATTAATTAGCTTTTGGCAGAGAGCTCAGAACAGCTAACAGGTGCAAATAAGATACTTTGTAACAATTTTGACTCTGGTTGGTGCTAGTAGTGGTGAACTACTAGGAGGAGCAGCACACCAGTCCCTCTTTTCTCTGCACTGAACAGCCAGAAAAAAAAACAGTTTCTAACTTAATTAGCTTTTGGCAGAGAGCTCAGAACAGCTAACAGGTGCAAATAAGATACTTTGTAACAATTTTGACTCTGGTTGGTGCTGGTAGTGGTGAACTACTAGGAGGAGCAGCACACCAGTCCCACTCCCCAACACAGCTAGACTAATAGCACTGGGCTCTTACAGTAGCAAAGTAAAAAAAACAAAAAAGAAAATAAAAGCAGTCCTTACAAGGACTATTGGGTTGTTACAGCAGTCAGCAGATGAGATCAGAAGCAGTGCCCACAGCAGCTACATACAGAGCACTGCAGTAGAAGGTAGATTACTAGTCAGCAAAGCTAACTAACCTAAACTCACTGTCCCTCAAATCCCTGCAGAGTTCTGTCCCTACAATACAGAGCAGTATCAAGTAGATTACTAGCCAGCAAAGTTACTATCAACTGTCCCTCAAATCACTAAACAGCTCTCTCCCTACACTAGCTCTTCCAAGCACACACAGGCAGAATGAAAAAACGCTGCAGGGCTTCAGTTTATATATAGAAGGGGAGTGGTCCAGGGGGTGTGGGGGTGGTCCAGGAGGGAGAGCTTCCGCCATGTATCTGCTGGTCTGGGGTGAGAAGTCAAAAATAAGCGCCAGCTAAGGCGAACCCAAATTGGCGAACGTCGCACGACGTTCGCGAACATTCGGCGGACGCGAACAGTCGATGCGACATCCCTATGGATCAAACCTTGTAGCCAAAACAAAGGAATTGGAATGCCTCAACTCCACCATCCAAGTCACTTTTACACAATTCCCAGGGGAGTATAATGAAAAAAAACTGAAAAGATAGTGTAATAACTAGATCTAATAAGCATTTTCTGGTTTGCTATGAAGCAAACTTTGCACCTATTATATTACCCTCTTGTGGCACAACTTAAAATTAATAACTGGCAAGGGCCTGACAGGTGTGTTATTGCTCACTCAATCATCTTACCTGGGTCCCCTTTCTCAAACGCTTCAGTTTTGAATATATGTCCTACTAATCACCTAAGTTAATCTATCAAGTTTTATAATGTTATTTCATTTATTACACTGTATTTATTACAAGTATCACATAACTGTATTAATACAAAAAAACAGTCATGCACACAAAACTCATTTACCTTTAAATATCACAGAAGAGGCATTTTCACTGAGGCAAATTAGGTGCAAGTTAGAAAAAAAATATATAATTAATTGTTAAAATGTAACAAAATAAAACACATAAAGGCCTATTTTCAATCATTCGAATTTGTGCAGTGTTGGAGTTTTGTTTTTCCACTTTGAATAAATGCAAATTTATTTTAAACTTGTATGTCTGCTTATGTATTATAAAATATAGAATATAAAAAATATATTGAAGAAATTATGTTTAAATTTTTTAAAAATGCCTTGCAAAAACAATTTTAATTTTCAACTTCCATTGACTTCTACATGAACTCGGAAACATTTTACATGAGAGTTTTACACATTTATTTAATAAATACGAGTTTTTGACAGAATAAACATTTTTTATCACATAAAATTCAATTTGTGGAAAAAATTTGAATTCAAACATTGATAAATCACCCCCATAATATTTATCTAGTTTTAACAACAGTAATATAGGAAACAGCCACAAGATGTCAGTTTTGCTATGAAGTAAAGAATTATCTAAGGCAGCCCTGTAAAATTATGCTCTTCAAATATTTTGTTTTAAAATGCCTTTTATTAATACAAAGCATAAATAAATCTAAAATATATTTGTAATATATTTTCAGCTATAGAACAGAGAAAAATCTTAATAGTTACAGTACATATTGACCTATACTGCATCCATAATACACTTTAGTAAAAGGTAATAAAATTGAATTCATCTGGAGGCTCATTTTAGGTCAGATTTTAGTAAAATTTTAGAGTAAAATCATAAACTCTAAAACCATGATTGTCATTGAATTTATTGAAACATCTGAATATAAAAAGTGGGACTGAAAAAAAAGCTATGGAACTTCATGGAAAAAAATTGCAATTTGATCTTTAGTAAGTGGACCACTTGGACTTTGACTGAGAATACAGTATTGTATTCCTAAGAGCTTTTATTTATTTTCCTTATGCTTATTACTCCAACCCTCCCCATACTCTTGCTTGTGTGTCTTCAGTTTCAGTGTTTTTGAATGTACAAACATGCCCTGACACATTGACAAATGATTGGAAACAGAGAGATTTCATATTGAACATCAGCTTCCAGTTTCCCAAATTTTACATAATGATGCAATTGAATTTGTTATATTTTTCTATTGCAAACAACTTAATTATGCTTTTTGTCTGGAGAGCATTAAATAGTGTTAAGCATGCTGAAATCAGCCAATTGCAGCTTGTGAAATCTGTCAACGACTCACAGCATGATTGTGTTGGTTGCAACTGAAAAATATATGCAGAGGAAGATACAAAGTCATCATTAAATACATTATATAAGGGAAACAAGATGGCTGAGCAGTAATTCGGCAGGCTGGTGTTTTTTGTTTTTTGTTTTACAGAAGAGGGCTCTTTCCCAGGGGAAAAAGTGAGCACTAGAGGGTGCCTAACAAATTAGCAGCCCCACATGCTCTACAATTTACTGTAGTTTTTTTTTATAATAACGACAGTTCCCCTAAACCAAGCTTAATGTTAAAAATAGGAATGATTATGTCAACACACTGCTGCTGTGATAGAAGGGTAAAAGTAAAAAACAAAAAAAAAAAAAACCCTAGCAACTTGTACCCTAAAGACTACCCTCTAAACTGCCGGTTGGCAGTTAGCCCTCAAGAAATTATTCCTGCTATTCATAGGTTGATGCTAAATAGCACAGACAGATTGCAGTAACAGCCTATTGTGAATTTTTATTTTATCGGCTCTTTCTCCAACACTCTGTTTATAGTCTTCTCCATTCTTCTTTCCACTCCCTTATTTCTTCCTATGCATTTATCCTTTCTTGCCTCACTCATACTTCAACTACAATAGTGCTATATCTATCTTCAGAATGTAAAGCGACACATTTGCAGTGATTGCATATTGGATAACACAAAAGAGCTGTAACAGTCTATCTATGGAAGCATTAATCTTTTACCACTGTATTTTTGCTTGTCCTTGTTCACGTAACAGCAGATTTTGTATCTGACAAATGTAACTTACTTAAAAGTTTTTATTCTAATATTAACATATGGTAACATATTGCATCAGTCTGAACCTGAACACGTCTGAACCTATTATCTGTATTTTCTAGCAAAATTGTTATTTTTATAATTTGCTTAATTAGTCTTGACATTTACACAGGTCTTTACAGAGATTATTCATTATTCACATACCCTGCTGTAGGGAAGCGTACAATTTAAGGTTCCTATCACATAACAAACTAGGGTTAATTTCACCAGGAACAGGTCAACATTCCTCTATATTTATGAACTGGGGAGAAACCTAGGAGAAAAGTCATACAAATGGAGTGAGACTATCCAGACAGCAGCTAGTGCCCTGGTTGAATCAGATTTGCGACCCTAGCACTGCAAGGTAGGAGTGCAAACCCCTGAATCACAATGTTGATATTAAATAATGAGCCACATAGTTATCTGTCAATACTAGATGATTTACAAATGTTCAAACTGATTTATTTCAATACTGATTTAGCATAAATCTTGGTGAAGTAAGAATCAATATTGGGTATGTCAAGGTGCACACTGATTATATTATATTATAATGTTATACAGGGGCTCCAGGAAAAGTCCAGGATGTTCTTAATTATGTAATTTCTAACTATTCTCTGAAAATGGGCACTATAGATAATAAGGGGGCCATGTACTAATAACTGAATTTCTATTTAAAAAAACTTGAATATTTGCATATTTATGAAAAAAAGCAGAATGTAAAAAACTTGATTGACTACAATCATGAAAAAAACATGAATACCTCAAAATTCTCTAGGTTATAGGCTTAAAAACCTTGCATTGTTCAAGATTATAGGCTTAAAAATTTGTGAGTTTACAAATTAAAAAACTTTAAAATCTCAAATTTAAAAAATGGCTTGAATTTTGCCTAGGACAACTCCAATTGACTTCTACATGACCTCACCAGCTTTTAGATGTTGATCTTTTACATTCAAGTTCTTTTTGCATAATAAATACCATACATATATGCATACATACATTTGAGTTTTTGAAAATAAATCGAATCATGGCAAAAATTCAAATTTCAACCTTGATAAATCCCCCTTTATATTCAAATATTTTTTTTTCAAAATATTTTTATTAAACAAAAATAAAATATCATCATAGAAGTGTACAGCATTTTCACTTTCGGCATAATATATCGCAGTATACATAAGAAGACAGTACTGCAGAGAACACATATGAAAGTCATCTCCTGTGAACAATCACTCATAAAGTGTTATCTCGTATCTAAAAATCTAATAGCACAGTGTACACAAGATTCTGGAAGTGATACAAAAATAATTAACATAAAACTCAATATAGCCACACACACACAAATGAGTTTCAGAACACCAGAAGCTACATCCCTAATACAGGATACCCTGGGCAGACATAACCAAGTGGTTTGCATAACATTCTAGAACCATATGGCTAGATATAAAAAAGGTAGCATAAGAGGCTAAACATGTCAACTAGAAAGTACTTCCTGGGCAACATCCCAATTACCCATATGCTATTAAAGCGGTCTATTGTGTCATTACGTAGAGCAGTTAAAAACTCCATCCGTCTGACATAGCGGATCCGATTCAGCAACTCTTGTTCTGTAGGTGGGAATGACCTTTTCCACTTACTGGCTATGCAACATCTAGCTGCTGACAGAATAGAGTTTGCCAGTCTCTGCATTGGAATTGCGAGGTTAGGTATTTTATCCCCTAAGACAAATATAATTGGATCTTTAGGTACAGGTGACGAAAGCACTTTTTCCAACCATTTACTCACAGAGTCCCAGAAGCCTAAAATCACCGGGCACGTCCAGAATATATGTAGTATATTACCCTCCCCCATACTGCATCTCCAACATGTGGGAGAGGAAGTTTGAGGAAACAGTTTATTCATCAGTGCTGGTGTATGATACCACCTCATTTGCAATTTGTATATATTTTCTTTTATAATAACGCATATAGGACTTTTTGTAGCATTCTCCCACATTCTCTGCCATCTAGGCAAATCTATTTTACATTGCAGATCAGCTTCCCATTTTGTCATGTAAGCATGTGGATGGGTTTCCAAATTAGTGAAGTTCAACAGATAGTACCACTGTGATGTTAGCCCTCTTTGAATATAGCCCAGGCGGCATAGTGCTGATAGTGGGTCAATAGGAGGAAGTATGCCCTTAGGAACATTAGTTAAGACAAAATGTCTCAATTGAAGATATCGAAATCTCGAACGGTTACTTTCCCCCGTGTCTAAATTACAGTCCTGATAGCTTTTTAACTTCCTAGTAAGTGGATGAAACACTTTAGAAAGGTGAAATAAAGTAATGGTTAAGTTAGGAGATACAGTAGTGTGGTGCAAGTTTGCTGATAAATCTGGATTACCCCAAAGAGGTAGCAGTGGAGGTGGTGTGGGTAGAAGTTTATGTTTTGCTATCGTTCTTTGCCACAAGGTTAGCGTATGAAACGTCGGCCTTAATAGAGTAGGGTAGCAAGGAGGCTTGTGTGTAGTACACAAGTAATAAGACAGATGTGGGGTATGACAGTATGATAGTTCTAAAGATGCCCATTTAGTGCGTGGAACATATTCAACCCAATCCATTGCCTGTTTAAGTTGTGCAGCCTTATAATAATTTAACAGGTTAGGGATTGCCAGCCCTCCCTGCGTGTGATGAGCAAACAATGTGTGGCGTGCTACACGGTGTCTCTTACCCGCCCATACAAAGATCATGATCGCCCTTTGTAGTTTGTCTATTACTGCTTTCGGTACCATTAAAGGCAGGGTGTCAAAAAAATACAAGAGTCGTGGAAGTAGATTCATCTTAATTGCGGCTATCCTACCCATCCATGATAAGTTATAAGTATGCCACGTTTGGAGATCGCGTTTCAAGGTTGTCAAGAGGGGCACATAGTTTTGTTTATATAAGGTATTGTAGTCTGCTGTGAGCTTAATACCCAAGTATTTGACATATTCTAAAGGCCAGTGGTATGGGAAGTTAATCTGCAAAATTTTTAAATTTGAGCCTGTGATGTGAAGAGGGAGTGCCTCAAACTTATCATGGTTGACTTTATACACTGATATGTTTCCATAGTTCTCCAATATCTGGTGAAGGTTTGGTAAAGAAGTTTGCGGAGAGGTAAGTATAAGCAAGATGTCATCTGCGTACAATCCTATCTTATATGTCTGTGTTCCAACTGTGACTCCAAATATGTCAGGGGATTGACGTATGGCTGCTGCTAGTGGCTCAATACATAAGGCAAACAGAAGTGGGGATAAGGGACAACCCTGTCGTGTACCATTACCTATTAGTAATGGTTGTGACAAGACCCCTGGGAGTTTTACCTGTGCAGAAGGCGTTGAGTAAAGGGAGTGCAAAGCTGAAATAAAGGGGCCGTGAAATCCCATACTGTGTAATGTCCTAAACATAAAACTCCACCGCAAGCGATCAAACTCTTTTTCTGCGTCTAAACTAAGCAGAAGTGAAGGTATCTTATGTTTGTTAATATAATCAGTTATCGTTATCGCCCTACGGATATTGTCACTCGCTTTCCTTCCCAATATGAAGCCCACTTGGTCCAAATCTATTAACTTTGGGAGGATTATGTTCAATCGAGAGGCTAATAATTTGGTGAATATTTTCAGGTCAGAATTAAGTAATGCAATAGGACGGTAATTGGCACAGAGGGTATGGTCTTTCTCCGGCTTCGGAATGAGGGTGAGATATGAGTTGAGGACTGTATTAGGTATGGGTAAACCTGACATCCAATCATTAAATAATGGAACCATATGCGGAGATAACAATTCCTGAAATGTTTTGTAGTAGCCATATGGCAGTCCATCTGGACCAGGTGATTTATTTGCCGGCATACCCTTTAACACCTTCAGAAGTTCCTCAGCAGTAACCGGTTTGTTAAGGGATTCCAAGTCTGTTGGGTCTAATTTTGGCAATGTCTTGCGGCGCACTAACTAGTCCTCCGTTATTACTAATAAGCTGCGGGGTTTGGAGAGCTTGCTTAGTTCTAAGTTTATTTGCCAACAGGGTGTGTGCTTTATTGGCTTTTTCATAATATATCTGTCCGTACATATTTAACAGTTTATCTGCATCCGCTATCTTCAAATCTCGCAATGCATTTCTTAAAGAATTAATTTTAGATAAGCTATGTATGGTTGGGTAATTAGCCTGTCTCTTTACCTCCTGTTGTAAAGCTGTGGTGAGCTGATCATAACGAAAAGCTTTGTTTTTCTTAAGGGAAGAAGAAGAGGCAATGCATATTCCCCGTATGACAGCCTTATGGGCTTCCCAAAGTGTATTTTGCGAAGACACCGAGGGCTGGTTAATAAGAAAGTATTCTTTCAGTTGAGCAGCAATGTGATCCCTAACGGCTGGAGACTTTAACAAATGATCATTCATCCTCCATTGATTTTTGTGGGTATGTAGTTTGGTAGTATGAACAATCAGTTCAATTGGAGCATGATCCACCCATGAAATGGGATGTAATTTTGCTGTGTAATCCAGAAAGGTAAGTGGAGACGTCAAGAAAATATCATCTATCCTAGTGTGCACCTTATGTGCGTGCAAATATAATGTATATTCTCTAGAAGAGGGATTTTGAATCCTCCACACATCTTATAATCGTAAATAATAAGAACGCAATAGAGTTCGGAACTGAACAGAATTCCGATCAGTGATCGAGGGTGGTAAAGTTTGGTGGAGGACTTGTCGATCCCTGGACAGGGAATGAATCATGTTGAAGTCTCCATCCACTATCATATTTGCATTATTAAATGAAGCAGTCTTTAGCAGTACTTTCTTAAGGAAAGCCAATGGTCTCTTATTTGGCAAATATACATTCAATAAAATTACAGGAACAGTACCCAGATGTCCAGAAAGGATAAGGTAATGACCAGAAGGGTCAGCTAAATGAGTCGAGCAGGTAAAATGACTATTTTTATGAATCAAAATAGCGACCCCCACTTTTTTCGTGGGTCCTGACGCTCAGTAACAGTGCAGGTAATCCCTATGTTTAATATACCAGGGATCGGACTTCCTATGATGCGTTTCCTGAATACAGAAAATGGAGGAGTTCAAGGATTTGAGTTCCCTATAAAGCAAAGCTCGTTTGAGCGGGGAATTCAAGCCATTGACATTTAAAGAGGTAATGTTAGCCATTTAAAAATTTGGGTAGGTCACGCAACTTATCCTTCCAGACTCTGATTACCAGCAGTGGCAAATATTCAAAGGTAATGAAACATATCCAACATACAGTGTACCTCCTAAATGCATAAGTAAATACCATAAACCATGTATGAAAACATATCAAAAATTGTTTAGCCACCCTCAACGCAATCTGACAAATCAAACGATCACTAGAGCTTCCAGGAAAAAACAAATTAGTCCAGCCTCAGGGCTCATTTGCGTATGCCATAAAAAAAATAAAAAGAGTAATAGAATAAAAAACTGAACAGAGTCAAAACAGAAAAGTAACCAACTAGGAAATTGAAAAAATTCCCATCTTGCCATCATTATTAGTATGGAAAAAATAAACCTGTTGACCCTATATTCAAATATTTTAACAAATTCAGTGACATTCTTGGTTTTCCAAAAAAGGAGTTTAGTAGTGCTTTCAAAAACCTCTAAACCACTAAAATGAAAATGTTGATAATTAAGCCTACATGAGTCAAAGTCAAGATCTAAAAAATCAGGAAGATATTCTATAGAAATGCAAAAAGGGAGCATAGGCCATCATGTTTTTATACACGTTTCCAAAATACCCCAGACATAGCACCAGAGCTACAAGTAAAAGACCTTAGCATCCCACATTGACTACGGCACTACTAGCATTCAACAGTGCTGTATTTATTGGGGAGCATTTGCTGACCCACTAACTTGTGCATCATAAGTGGTTGTTAGGTGCATGGTGCAAATGAGCCCTGTTCTTACCCTCCTTTGGTGCAAGTTGCAGAGCACAACTATGCGCCCTATGAAGAGTGAATGATGAAGAGTGAATGGGCATTATGAAGTATGATTTTGTGATGCTTATTGCTCTTGTATTTATTGCTCAGGGCGTTGGTAACTTTACTAAGGAAGTTAAGTATTGCTTTCACTGATTGCTTGAAAACTTTAAGGACTTCTCTGTGGGGCACATATATCATTATTCATACCTTGGGGCCAGGCATAGTGTTGTAAGTTAAAACAATAGAGACTAATCTAACTTGCATTTTTAATTGCTTTTTTCTTGCAATCTTAACAAAAAACAAAAACAAAAAAAACCCCTAAAATAAAAAGTTCATATGGTTTTAAGTGTATTTTCTTACAATAATATGTCAAGACACCAGTTATGCATAATAATAAATCTTCTAGAAAGGCTTCTCTTTGATATATGAAGTGATATGTTGACAGTGATAAACAATATAACAATGTGGTAATTGAATCTTTAGGTTACTAATCAATCAATTTTTTGTAGTTGCACAGTGACTTGATAGCAATGTACAAAATAGGATGTTTACTTTATATCTTCAAAAACAAAATAGGATGTTTCCATCATCTTTAAAACAGAACATTAAACAAAACATTTAAATGTTTGTTTGAAAACAAATTAGAAACTAGAAAAAAAAACGACTCATGATCTGTACCAGTTGACGAGCAGGAATTATTAAATCCCTTGACCACCTCTTAAATTCTTTAGTCATTTTTCATAGTCATGTGATGTTTTGATGTTTTGTTATTAATTGTTTGTTTTTGTATAACTACATTAATTCACCAATGTCTCTCAGTAAGAGATATTTAAGTATTTTATGGAAGACTGGTCAAACCCTTTAAGTTTTCTCACTGAATGAAATCTGGCCCTGTATGCTTTAATTAGTTATCAGTAAAATATTTTTGATTTACTATCAAATTTACTACTGCAATGTTCCCTCCTGGCTGCTAATAAACACCAAACTGGGTTGCCATCTGAGCTTGCCTGTCTGCTTTTTATGGATTAAAATATCCAGTAAGATAGTTTTCCAGTTTTTTTCATTGTATTCAAGTTCAATGCACTGCTTTTTTTATTACAGTATAAAGGAAGGGAAATCTGTAGACAATGGCATTGCAAATTTTCAAAGATGGATGGATAAATGGTTCCTGTATAATTGACCCCGTACTGGTAGCTGAAAAAAACAAAAACAGTCTCTGTTAAGGTATAATGCACTGCTATGAGAAATAGTAGTGATTATTCACTTTAATATATTTGTATAAATAATCAGTACTCATTCCAGCAATGTCCAATTAAATGAGCACATGGAGAATTGATAATATGATGAAGATAATGCCATTATTGAACTTCATGAAGTTCACACCTGTGGCATTTATACCATCATATAAAAGAAAGAGACCCCAATAGTCCAGAGAAACGAATGTACAATTTACAAACTATCCCTTCATTTACTTGTATTCACAGTATAATATATTTCCTTATATACACTTCCCCTTACTATCCTGAATCAGTCCATGTGTTAACAAAGTTTAAGGTCATACTGTAAGAGATACATATAAAATGAGCATTTATATACAAATGAATGTCAATGGAAGAACAACTTTCAAACACCAAGATGCAAAATAGATTGTAATGTAAATTCAATAGGATGAGTTGCTGTATTCCTCAAACAACAAGTTGTTGAGGACGGAACAAAACAGGTTAAAATAATATAGTGTAGTAATTCTATAAAAAATTTTAAACACCCTTGTGCTATTAAGTGGTTAATTTAGTGGTATTATTACCATGTGATATTTCACTTCCAAAAAGCAATAATTATAGAAATAGGTATAAACAATAGACTTAATGTATGTTGCATAAGTCGCAACAACCAATCATGTGAATTTGTAAGAAACCGTGTTACTGTGTTGGCGATTAGGCAACTCCCAAAATATAAAAATAGATCCAAACAATAACTTAGTGTGTGTTGAATAAATCGCAACACATAATATTGTGAATTATAAGAAACCGTGTCACTGTGTTGACGATTTGGTAGAAATGGATTTGCTTATTAGGCCAAGGTGAGATAAGGAAGATATATAAAAGTGGTAATTAGGTTCAAATAATAGTCCCCCAAAGGGGTAGGATCCTCTGGTGGTATATTATACTCACGAGAGGGAATTTAGTTCCAAGCAGTATAGTTAACCCCTTCTTCGATATGGGTGTTCTTGAATCCTGATGCACAGCTAAAGGAAGTCTCTGGTTCCAGACGCCCCACAGAGAATCCACGTTCCCGACAGCAGTTTCTCATTCCAGCACTGTAGCTATAGGCTACCACATAGGTTAACCACTTAATAGCACAAGGGTGTTTAAAATTTTTTATAGAATTACTACACTATATTATTTTAACCTGTTTTGTTCCGTCCTCAACAACTTGTTGTTTGAGGAATACAGCAACTCATCCTATTGAATTTATCTTTTGAACGGGAAGAGGAGAGCCCGACTGTGTTTTTTGCTGGACTTTGGAACATACCAACCGGGACTTTCATAACTTTGGACTTGATTCGAGATTGTAATGTAATCCAGAATACTTGGGACCCCAAGGTTTTTTTCCATATAAGGGATTTGTTTATAATTTGGATCACTGTATGTTTATTCTAAATAAAATGAAACATTAAGGGGATTATTTACTAAAATCTGAAAATAACTAACACCCTAAATAAACCAAGTAGGGTTTTTTGCCTCTAATAGGGGATAATTATATCTTACAAGGTACCTTTTTATTATTATAGACAAAAAGGCAATAATTGAACATTCTTCTAAATTATTTGATTAAAATTGAGTCTTTGGAAAATGGTCATCCTTTAGTTCTAAGCATTCTTGATTATGGGTCCTATACCTGGGGTTTACTCTGTCTCCAGTGCAGACACTGCAAAATTATGTAACCTCTGTTTATCATAATGTGAATGCCAATATTCTTGATCCTTGCATAAATCAGTGGTACCTATTTTGAGAGGATTTTCAAGCATGTTAACATGAGTGGAGTGTCTGCTTTTCTTTTTTTGCTAAATGACAGTGTAGCTCCCTGGCTCCAGCCTTCTACAGCTATAATTGCTTTTGAAACTTTTCAAAATTGTATTAAATATAATTATATATTTTACGTAAAGTATGTGAACACATACTCATATTTAGACAATGCATTTAAACAATACATTTAGAAATATATTTAGAAATATATTCTCTTTACACAATTATGCAGCTCCCATTTAAATAAATTAATCCAAGTATGCAGATGAATATGGTCCATTGTAAACCTACAGAGGTAACGGAAAACCCTAGATTTACAATATTGAATCTATATTAATATTAATATCCCAACAATTTTTGATTACAAAGTGTTGAAATGCAAAACATTTTGTACTGTCAAAACTTTAATGTATGATTCCTCCACCCTGAAAGCAAAAGAGCAGCCACAATTTTCTTTTAAAAATGATAAAGTTATGTACATACATACCTTTAAGTATGGTATTTAGGCATAGGGTTGTTTTGCCATCTAAAACTTGTTGTTAGTTCTACTGGATCGGCTTAACAACAAAACATATCTGAAATACAGTCAACAAATTCTTCAGATGTTTTAAGTAGTGCCAAGCTATTTTGTACTACTGTATATAGGATTATCTTACTGTATTTATTTCAGCATCTTTATAAAATATACTTAAAAATACATTATAATTAATGTGTATAATCCTCACTGAGTGAGGAATCACAAAAGACACACATCGTGAAACAGTCATGGGAAGTATTTTGTGTAATGAGACAGAAAGAACTTTAGAGCTTGATTCTATTTTGAATTCCCCCATTGTAGTCATACAATGATGAATTTGGTATTTACAGGTCATAATATGTCACACTCACTTGTGTTTGGCTTCTAATGTTTGTAATCTATTGTATTGCTTCTGTTTCTCCATCTGAACTTGCTAGATTATACAGAGTACCTCATTGGAAGTGGTCAGTCTCTGATTAGGATATTGGTTTATTGCTGGACATTTATTAAATTTTTTCTTTGGTCAACTTTGAACTCAGTAGCAATTAATTGGTAAAATTAAGAGCCAGTATGGGGGAATTTCTTACTTCAGACACACAGAAAATATCCTAGCAGAGGGTGGTCAATAATAATGTTTCCAAACCAAGTCCTTATCACTATACTGTATATCCTCAAATGGGGAACGACTGATTTCTGTACATTGATTTACTTTATTGTATATCCATTTATTGAAAGCTATTTTTGTTGTAAGGTAGAACCCAAATGTAGGTTTTCTTATAGTGCTGAATATGGTTATTTTGCAAATAGACTATGTTCTATAAATTCTAAAGATTAGATGTATTTTATTTTTTAACAAAATTGATCCTTTTTTCTGGATTGCAGATTGTACTATAACATTGAAAAGGGACAAGATGACATAATCAGGAAGATAACATACATGAACAGACTCAATAAAAGACATTTTTTGAAAGATAGACCATTCCATATACTGTGTATATATATATATATATATATATAGCGTTCCAGAGTAACTCTGGAACGCTGTCTACTACAATCTATACACTGCACCCGAAATAATACATGAAGTGACGAGTGCGGACTTACACGGAAGCTATATATATATATATATATATATATATATATATATATACTGCATTTACTTGTAAGTATCTGAGATGATAGAATTTGTATTGAAGATTATAGTTTTGAAGATAGTCATTTTGAACTTGAAATACAGGGGGGTTTCTGAATATGACTTCTCAGAGGAAATGTTTACTAGACTAGATTACTAGAATCAAGTCACATTTAACATAGCATAGCCATAACATGACATGGGCAGAGACATACGTATACCTGCCTTCTTAACCCAAACTGGCCTAGAAATAATCCACTCTTACCATTTTATTTACTGTTGGAATCTTTTAGGCCACAGCTTTATTGCACTAATACATAAATGTTAACAATACATAACATAAACGTATAAATAACATTTCCATATTAACAACATTATAACCATAAAAACATTAACAGTGCTATAATTCACTTATACTCTGCAAGATCCCTGGCAATGGACCCAATTAGGAACATGCAATCGTACCAGCCACCAGCCCCATGTGCCTTCCAGCATGGTGGGTACTCTGGATTGCATGCTTCAACAAATGTAACATACCCTCCCAGAGACCAACGCTCTTAAAGAGGAACACCACCAACCAAGTCCCATTAACAAACTTGAAACTTGGTAAAATCTACCTTATCAACTAACTCACCCCATTGCCAGGAACCCGCCGCCTGGCTGTGACAATGGGCTATCCCCTCGCAGCTCAGCTTAATCATCAATCCCAAATAGTCACCATTCCACATTGACTTAACCTGTATCCCACAAACCCAGGCCACAATTGTGACATCTAGCACCAAGGATAAACTAAGGAGGCAGGGGGTGAGACTCCTTTTCTCTTCACAAAATGGATGCCCTCCCTAACTGTTACTCCTTCATATTATCTTAACTCCACCCCCACAATGTAACTAAGCCCAAATTAATAACCCCCTGCCTGGAAGCTTTGTCCTGCCCCTGTCATGTACCCTCAGCCAGCATACGCTGTCCCGGGCTTCCCTTTTTATTTTTAATTTAATGAGTTATTAAAAGTGGTGGCCCCCACATGAAAGTCTGCCTGCTGTGCCTGTTTACCATGTGTAAACTTTAAAGGGTATAACTACAGAGATTAACTGGCCCCTGCATTGTTTAAACCTCAAATTCAGACTGTAATCCCCTGTATTTGTATTGTTCACACATGTAATCCCCCCTGCATTGTTAACACTTGTAACACCTCTATTGTCTACATCCCTAAAACCCTGTAATGTTCACACCTGAGATGCAGACTGAAACTGCCCACATTGTTCATCTCTTCATACAAACTGCTGATGTGGCGCCAGCACTGTGTCACCGTATGTAATACATCTGAGAGTGGTCCTGATAGGTTTCCCTGTCTTCTACTCTGTTCTGCCTTCCCTATGCTCCTTGTGAGTGCCATACTCTGCCTGCCCTATGCTCCTTATGTGTGCAATATTCTGCCTGCCCTATGCTACCTGTGTGTGCCATACTCTGCCTGCCCTATGCTCCCTGTGTGTGCCATACTCTGCTTGTCCTATGCTCCCTGTGTGTGCCATAATCTGCCTGCCATATGCTTCCTGTGTGTGCCATACTTTGTCTGTCCTACTCTGCCTGTGTGTGCCATACTCTGCCTGCCCTATGCTCCCTGGGTGTGCCATACTGTGCCTGCCCTATTAGTGATTAGTGATAACCCTATAGTGAGCACCAACCATTTGTTTTTTTTTGTGCTACCACCATTAATGTGGACATGTTCTTGTGGTATCATGGGTATTGTTTAAAGTGGGTGTGGTTTAAAAACAGGAGTGGTCAACACTGGCTTCCATTATTGGCCTTCCACCATGTAGACCAGTAAAATTCTGGTCCTCGGTACCACAGAAGTTGGACAGCACTGCCCTAAAAGAATAGAAGAATACTTGCCAAATAATGGTTGTTGCAACATTAAGACAATGAATTGTAGCATTTGCCTTGAAAAACAGTTTTCTTATATATAATTCAGATTTTCCTGATGTTACTTTAAATATGCAGTAAAGTCTTGCATGAAGGATTTGCCCGAATCCCGAATCAAATGCAAACTCTAATTTGCATATGCAATTTAGAGATCAGAGTGGTTGAAAAGAACTGTGTTGCAGAGCTTGTGGAAAAAAAATTGTGACTTCCATTTCAAAGGTTCATATTCATCCATATACAGATCCTGCTGAATCTGAATCCTGCTATATCTGTAGATAGAAATCGTACAATATCAACTGAGATATGGAGCAGTGCAGTAGTGCATGTAATTATACATACTTCATTTGATAACATTTTAAAAAAGAAAAATACAAATAAAAATATTACATTTTTGTATCCTTAATTTCAACTGGATAATCATGTCCACTTTAATAGGATATCAAAAACTCAATAATGAAAAAAAAGGCTTTACCCTATATGTAATAAAAGGAACTATGTTTGTCCAGGTGTAGTAGCCCATAAGAATAAATATGTTTCCTTTTAAAATGGTGCCCATAAATGCTGCCTGCTGATTTGTTGCTATGGGAGTTTAGACTAGTAGGACAATTTCCACCTTATTTAAAATTATTTTAGTAAAATAATTGTATCTCAAATCCCCCCTTTGATCATATTCACAATATATAGCTTAAAATATACAGACACTTTGGGTGTAAGATTTTATTCTAGGGTCACTTGTGGATAGCTAGGTGGCTAGAGCTACTTTTGAAAAGCTGCAAATCTTTTTTCTAACATGTTTATGAAAGTTTAGGTATTAATGACACTGTATATTTAATAAAATATAATTGCTCTAGCCCATATTAATAGCTTAGGTACTGTATGAATAGAATATCCCTGACAGTAAATTTAAAAGGATGAGATACACAGTTCAGTTACTAATGCTTGTGCTGGACATAATCCTTCCCGTTTTTAAATTAAAAATATGTGTAGCTTTCACTCTTTATTAGAGATGCACCAAATCCATCCTTTTTGTATATGGCTGAATACTAAATCCATCACGGTCATGGAAGGCTCGTCCGGATACCAAGAAGAAATACCAAAAATATGAATCCTCTTAAATAGATAGTTAAACATTTACCGGTGAAGGTGAAGAAACAATTGGGAATACACATATACAGAAATATGGTATGACAAATAGAAAATCTTTACCTACAGGGTATTTTATGATTGTAAAACTTGGTGAACACTTATTATGTCTTAAAAGAATAAGAATGTATATGTGTATATATGGGATTCAACACAATCAGGGTGCCCTACAACTTTTGCTGCATTATATTCAGGTTCCCAGTACCCAGCAATATACGTAGAACAAAGACTTTCTACCTTGAACATTGAGCTATAGTTACTCTTACACCTACTATTTGATTCATATATCCAAATATATATATATATATATATATCTATACACACATACCGTATACTATATAGTAAATATTTTTTTATTTTCATGCTATATTCTAAAATAAAAAAAAATCAAGAAGTTTGGTGTGATGCTGCTGGTTTTTATTGAATTTGATCTTGAATTCATTTTCATATTTTAATTGGACATGAGAACAAGACAAGTTAAACAACTTATGCCAGTAAGTCCAGATTTACTTCATAAACTGTGCATGTTATGTCATATGAGATAATATATATGTACAGTCACATTACTACTGTCACAGTGTAGCACAATAAAATGAAATGCAAATTATTACATATTAAAACAAAACTACACGTATAGACCTGTAGGGGACTGGTAAATTTGTTCCCCAGTATTATTTAGCAGGCATTTCCCTAGTGTTATTGACACCTAACTGGGTCCTAAAATACAAGGGGGGGGGGGAACTGTTTCTTATTCCTGCTTTGCCCCATGTTGTTCACCATAGTGACCAGTAGATGGCACTGTGGCAAAGTATAAAACCCTTTGAAGGCATGCTTTCAGGGTCCCTCTTGTGCTGGCTCTAGCCTGAGCAGGCAGGCAGAGCTTGAGTGGAACCTAGACAGGTCAGATCTAGCAAGGATAGGCTTCTCACCTTCATAGGTCACTCTAGGAGTGACAGATAGACAGGATATTTAGCTGAGCAGCTTGAGGCTCCTCCGAGGATTGTTAGTGGGATTAAGATCCCAGGTACTAATTGCCCAGAAGTAGGGACTAAGTATACAGACCTAGTAATGATAGTTTCTCCTCAGGTTCCACTTAGGGAAAAGGCTGAAAGCTGGGTGTACTTCCTCAAGGCTGCATACAGTGTACTCGTTCACGAGGGGACCGATATTGACCAAAGGTGTTGTGAGTATTGCCTATCCGCTGTTGATCCTATATTGCTTATTGTATACTCCATTGAGGATTGTATGTTCAATAAATATGTCCATTGGTTAAGTTATAAGAACCACTGGTGCCCAATTCTTTGCACTCTGAATTTAGTTACAGTTGCACTACACCCTGCCTCCACACGGTTGCGAGGGCTTATTCCCTAAGATTTTAAGGGGTCATCTGGAGCACAATATTGGGAGTGGAGCTCATAGTCAGAGAAAGGTGCACTCATTTTACTATAGTGCTACAGACCCTAAAAAAGTATAGACCACTAAGTGAGACCCAGTAGTACCATAAACAAGAGATTGCAACAGCACAGCACTGCTTTTGTTTTCTGAATCTGAACTTAAAGTAAACACAAACAACTTAAAAAAGGTAAGATATCCACAAGGACACAACAATGTGCATTTGTGCAATAAGTATTTAAAAAATGATTGTACTTCTCTCAGATAACAGTAGCACACAGAAGTGAAAACAGTAAAATTGTAAAAATGGTTTTACCAATCAATTGCATGGCTTGAATCAATTGAACTCTTCCTGGTAGTGGTAAATAGTAGTAACACAGTGTCTGCTGCCTCTGTAGTTATGTCATTGAAACAAAAAAAGTATGCAGCATATAACTGTAGAGAGAAAGACAGACTGCTCGTCAAGAATGATTGAGAACTACAGCATGAGCACAAAGGGTTGCTTGGATTTGAGTTTAAATGCATAAGAAAACACTTTTGCACAGTCAGCCACATATACAGGTGCAACTACAAACAGGATTAAAGGAGAACAAAACCCTAAAAATGAATATAGTTAAAAATGCCATATTTTATATAATGAACTTATTGCACCAGCCTGAAGTTTCAGCTTTTCAATAGCAGCAATGATCCAAGACTTCAAATTTGTCACAGGGGGGTCACCACCTTGGAAAGTGTATGTGACACTCACATGCTCAGTGGGCTCTGAGCAGCTGTTGAGACGCTAAGCTTAGGGGTTGTCACAAATTATCAAGCAGAAAATGAGGTTTGCCTGTAATAGAAGCTGATGCTACATGGCTGATTATAAAATTCTGGTGCTAGTTGCACTGGTTTCTGTGCTGCCATATAGTAATTATCTATATTAATTACTAATCAGCCTTATATTGTTAAATTATATTATTTTGAGCTGGTCCCTAAGCTCAGTAAGTGACAGCAGCACAGAGCATGTGCAGTGAATCAGCAGAAAACAAGATGGGGAGCTACTGGGGCATTTTGAAGGCACAGATCTATACTGCTAAAGGGCTAGTGCAGAAGCCCAAAACATAATGTACACCATTTATAGCCTAGCCTCCTAGCCTTCTTTAGTTAGACTTTAGTTCTCCTTTAAGTCAGGGAAATTGCCCTTACACTCCTTCCTGCCATTATTCTGCACTGTCATTGATTGATATGAAAGTTACACAAATTTGCATAAGTTACATAAATTGCAAAAATTTAGGTTCCCAATGATCTTCCTGTCGGGCCGAATAACTAGTCAGTGATTTAAGTGCAATAATCTATTGTTTAAGTATTAATTCTGAAAGTATAGTTATACACTTAAAGGAAAACTTTGAGTATTTCTGTTTTTATGTTATTTCTGCTGAATTGCTTAACCTTGCGTTATCAATATTGAACCATGCATGCTAATTTTCTGGCCAGTTTTCCAATTAAGTCAAATCTGTCTCTGTGCAAGGTGGCAAGGTGGCATCCTGCATGGAACTAATAGTTCTGCAAAATTTATCATCAGCAAAAATAGATACAGAACTTACAATTCAACAGCCGATTAAGCAAAGTACCTAGGACAGACCCCTGTGGTACTCCATTAACAACACTGGTGCAATTAGAAAATGTTCCATTTATTACCACTCTTATCTATTCTTCAGGCAATTCTCTATCAAATCACATAGGTTCCAGGTCAATATTACTTAATTTAATCAGTAACATTCTGTGTGCTATGGTATCAAATACTTTGGCAAAATCCAAGTTTATTACATCCATTGGCACACCAGTGTGTAGACTTCTGCTCACCTCCCTCACTCTGGCCAAATCTATAATGTATGAAAAATGCCAGAATAAGCTCACAGTATTGCAATTTTCTATGTATTCAAGTTTATCAATTTTTCCCTCCCTTTAAAAAGCTTTCCTACCACTCCACTGATGTAAAACTAGCAGGCATAGAGTTTTCAGTCTGAAAATGGGATACTTTTTGACTAATATCACTGCATTAGCATTTGCTAATCCCCCCCTCTCTGCATGAAGCTAACCATCAAAGAATATTGAAAATTGAGCTAAATGGTTTGGCTTTTTTTGTATATTTTTTCATGTACTGTAAGGGGCCGATTCACTAACTTCGAGTGAAGGATTCGAAGTTAAAAAACTTTGAATTTTGAATTTTTTTTGGGCTAGTTCGACCATCGAATGGGCTATTTCGACCTTCGACTACGACTATCGAAGGATTCGAACTAAAAATCGTTCGACTATTCGACCATTTGATAGTCGAAGTACTGTCTCTTTAAAAAAAAATTCGACCCCCTAGTTCGGCAGATAAAAGCTACTGAAGTCAATGTTAGCCTATGGGGAAGGTCCCCATAGGCTTGCCTAAGTTTTTTTGATCGAAGGATATTCATTCGATCGTTGGATT
The DNA here is from genome assembly GCA_038501925.1 of Xenopus petersii. NCBI lineage: Eukaryota > Metazoa > Chordata > Amphibia > Anura > Pipidae > Xenopus > Xenopus petersii. Next base: position 65,409,300 of record CM076675.1, read on the forward strand.
AAAATCCTTCGAATCGTTCGATTCGAAGGATTTAATCGTTCGATTCGAAGGATTTAATCGTTCGATCGAATGAATAATACTTCGATCGTTCGATTGAATTTTCTGCGCTAAATCCTTTGACTTCGATATTCGAAGTCGAAGGATTTCAATTCCTAGTCGAATATCGAGGGTTAATTAACCCTCGATATTCGACCCATAGTAAATCTGCCCCTAAGTGTCTCCTTTAAATTTCCTCCTGAGTTAACCAGGAACAGTTAAAAAATTTGTATTAAGAGTTTTAAAATGGAAACTCTTATTAGCTACTTCCTCTGTTGTAAAACGTTCTGCTTTTTCCTGCTCAACTAAAATACCTTCTTCTGATACTTTAATAACAACCGAATAATTTAATAACAATCAAATGGAGTTTTTTTCCATGAATCTTGACAAATTTGTGATTTCCTATGTTTTTAGAAAGCTCTACAAATTGAAGATTTATCAGGGGGCAGATTTACTAAGGGTCGAATTTCGACCCTCTAATTTAAATCCTTTGACTTTGAATATCGGAGTCGAAGGATTTTTCACTGAATTTAGCTTTCGAACGATCGAAGGAAAATCGTTCCATCAAACAATTAAATCCTTCGAATCGAACGATGTACAAAGACTTAGAAAATGGTTGTAGAAGGTCCCCATAGGCTAACATAGCACTTCGGCAGGTTTTATTTGGCGAAGTATTGAAGTTGAAGTTTTTTTTAAAGAGACAGTTCTTCGATTATCGAATGGTAGAATATTCAAATCAAAGTCAAAGTAAATTCGAAGTCGTAGTATCCTATTCGATGGTCGAAGTATCCAAATTCGAATTTCAAATTTTTTTTACTTCGAAAATTCCCTCAAATTAACTACGACCCTTAGAAAATATGCCCCTAAGGTTTTTTTTTTATCAAAATCCAAATAAAAAAAGTCAGACCAAACTAGAATTTACAAAAACTGCAACTTTTTTGGCTTGTTGCGCAAAAAATTAAAATTTTTTGGATTTGACAGCCGAAAAGTCCGAATTTTTCGTTAAATCGTTGGAAAAGCTAAAATGTTTAGATTTTTTTTTTTTACGAAAAAATGATATCTTCAAATTGCAAATACAACCTCTGCCATTGACTTCTACAGGACCTTGAGAGGTTGAAGATGGAGTATTTTCGGATTCAAACTTTTTGCAGCCTCGGGGTAAAATAAAACTCGAAATTTTTAAAATTTGTAAAATTTTGACTTTAATAAATAACCCCCTTAGGGTAAAAATGACGAAAATCTCTAAAACAAAAGTTTGCCAAGTAAAAGTTGTCAAGGTCCTGTAGAAGTCAATGGGAGCTGCGCTGATCCTATTGAACCATTTTAAATCAATTTTAAATTGAGGTTTTTGTTCGTATTTTGTTATACTCGTATCTTTTAATAAAATCTACAACAATCGTGGTTTTAGAGTTTGTGAGTTGTTTCTATAACCTCTAAAACCACTAAAATCCAGCCTTTAATAAATAAGCCTCTAAGGGTTCCATCCCTTCTCTTCTTGTTTCATCTCTGTAATATTTACATATTTTAAAAATAATTATAAATAATTAATTGTTTTCCTTGCTGCGATGCCCTTCTCATGATCTATATTAGCTTGTCTGGTTTCTTTTTTTTACATAAAATGTTTTCAAATGGAGGGCACTCTAATTTAAGATATATAGAATATAATTAGCATATGGGTGCAAACAAAGCCCTTACAAAGCCCCCATATAAGGCCAAACACAGAACAATGTTAACAAAAAGGGCCTGCACACCAAATAAACAGCAAGACCACGTGGTATTTGAATAATCATATATTTAGATATATTTAAAAAAAGGAATGTACATACATAATACAGGGCAAAAATATGTCAAAAGATATCACAAGAGATCAATTATACATACCACGTAAATATAGTCAAAGGTTCCCCTTGAGAAAGGCTAAAAGCCGAAAACGTCGGGGTGATTCTCCTCTTAGGGCAGGTGTATCCGCTTTTCTCTTTGTTTCCAATTGCTGTTTGACTATATTTACGTGGTATGTATAATTAATCTCTTGTGATATCTTTTGACATATTTTTGCCCTGTATTATGTATGTACATTCCTTTTTTTAAATATATCTAAATATATGATTATTCAAATACCACGTGGTCTTGCTGTTTATTTGGTGTGCAGGCCCCTTTTTGTTAACATTGTTCTTTTTTTTACATGCTTTATTGGCTGCTTTGTACCTAATAAAAGTTTCCACCAAACCATAATGTTTTTGCTTTGCTATGTCTTTCCTTGCTTAGTAAAATTGGTTAGTGACAGGTAAATTTGTTAAGCGGCATTTAAAGACATTCCATTTTATTACTGTGTTTAACCAAGTTAAAATTATTGCAGAGATGTCCTTAAATTGACAAAGATTGCATATTTAAAACAAAGGGGGTTATTTTCTGAAGTCCAATTTTTTCTGGTTGGACTTTTAAAGGAGAAAGCATATTTTTTTTGTGATTTATTAAACCTTGATGGTGTTAAAGTCATAATAGAAAAATACTCCATATCAAACCTGCCAAGGTTATGTAGAAGTCAATGGCAGATCTCCCATATACAATTTGAAGCTATCCTGATCTGTGCTGGATTTCGTACAATAATCCAAAGATTTTGTGGTTTCCTGCCAATTATCTGAAAAAGTAGAGTTTTCGGTTGTCAAATCTGAAAAAACGTATGATTCAGATATTTTAATGGTTTTAGTGAGTCTTCACCTGCATCAGATTTATTTCATGCAAAGTTATTGATAAATACAGTAAAAAAAAGTCCACAGGAATTTGATTAAAGTGATCTTAATACTGAGAAATTTTCGGATTTTAGTAAATAACCCCCAAAGTGTCATAGCTACTGCCTTATACATTTGTCTCTGAAACTTAATCCCAAAAGAGACCATGTTATGATTATTCAGTGCATTCGGTGTTATTAATTATTACATGAATCAAAAGACCATCTTTACTAGCAGATTCTTAAACTATCTGAAATAAGTTGCCATTCAGCATAACCATTCAGTTTTAACCAGCTTTTTATTTTACTTTCTTTTTCCAGTCAATGTCTGGATAATTGAAGTTCCTTGACCTAGTTTTGAAGTCTCTTCCATTTATAAAAGTAGCTGGGCTTCATATTCCTTACTTATAAATACTGTGTGGTTTGTAGCATATAAGAATGATAACCGTAGTAACCTTAAGTCCAGTTGAATTCTTTACCTATAGGGCTTCCACCCACCAACAACCAGTTCTACCCTTGGTAATTTCATTAGTGCATAGCTTTAATTCTGGTTTTACATAAAAACATTTTCAAATCCCTCTACCAGCCAGCAGACAGTTGACATTACTACTTTATGGTCTGATATCTACACTAGCATCCCCATAGTGATCTAACTCTGTAGCATCAGTATGATTTTATACATTCTATTTCTCAAATGTTGCACACTTCCCATCTTTCTAAATATCTGATGTGCAGAACTACAAAATCAAACATGGAAATCTCCTATACACATTAGTACATCCACATCCGCACAAGCTCTTATGGCAGAATATTAAATGTAATTACATTTTAAGTGTACAAAGCAGTAACAAGCAAGACAGAGACAGAATATTCTGAGCCTTTGCATACCCAGTCAGCCCAGAATACTGCAGCATATAACAGTAGAGGCTTAAATATTAAAGGAAAACTATACCCCCTTAACAATGTAGGTCTCTATAAAATATTGCATAACAGCTTCTATTTAAAACCCTGATTCATCTAAATAAACCATTAATATAAAAAATATACTTTTTATTAGTAGTATGTGCCATTGGGTAATCCTTAGGGATGCACCGAATCCAGGATTCGGCCTTTTTCAGCAGGATTCGGATTCGGCCGAATCCTTCTGCCCGGCCGAACCGAATCCGAATCCTAATTTGCATATGCAAATTAGGGGTGGGGAGGGCAATCGTGTGACTTTTTGTCACAAAACAAGGAAGTAAAAAATCTTTTCCCCTTCCAACCCATAATTTGCATATGCAAATTAGGGTTTGGATTCGGTTCGGTCGAATCTTTCACGAAGGATTCGAGGGTTCGGCCGAATCCAAAATAGTGGATTCGGTGCATCCCTAGTAATCCTAAATAGAAAATTGCCATTTTAAGTACTAAGGGCCACCCCCTTGGACCATAAAAAATCCACACAAACAAACCAAGGACACACATACATGTTAAGTCACATGAAGCATATAATAATGGACAACGTTGTCTCTTTTCATCACATATTTCTTCCTGTTATAGTTAGAGCTGTAGTATTTCTGGTCAGGTGATCTCTGAGGCAGCACAGAGATATTCAATATTTACTGATATGTATATTCCAGTCTGATTTAATAGGCAACTTAATGTAATATAAACTCTGTTGGTTAAGTATTAATTCTAAAGGTTTTCCTTTAACCAGGTTAGAAAATGCAGATATAGAGCCATATTGCATGTGGTGTAAAAACTCTCAGGGTTTATCACCTGAAAGTTCTATCTACAAGTCTTTAACAGAAATCTGAACTTTACGTTCTTTGTAGGTTTGTCAAACTGAATTTAATCTAGTAGTATATTGAGCATTTGTAACCCAAAAGTGCCAACAGTACAGCAGGATATGATACGGTTAACATTGTTTAACACCAGACAAATCATAGTACAGCAGGAGGTTTCATGAGTGAGACATGTGGGTTTAGCCCAGGTTAAGCAATACACTACTCACAATCTGTAATTTTAGCATCTTAACCCCAGGCAGCATGAATTGGAAGCTGTGAAAGGCAAAGTGGGAACAAAACGCTAGGCATACAACTGTAAGTATTATACTTTGACAGTGCCATTGTAAAGGTCTTTTAAACATGTTAAATTTTCCCTGAACTGAATACTACAAATAACAGAGAAACAATGGAAAAGATCCCTGTGGTAGAAACTATTAGAGGCGGTGAATTATAAAACTATTAACCAGAATCTACTGTAAGTCACAATTAAAAGATGATTTAACACTGGAATCTGATGGATGAATTTTGATTACTGAGAACTATTAGGAGCCCTGGGAAATTGACTTCTGCTGTCAGTTCTAAAAGTTAAAACGCAGTTTGATCTAAAAATGTATAAATTAAGGTTAATTACTTTATATAGCATAGCTTTTAGCAATAAAAATAAATGTGCAATATTCTCTGGAGCTAGGATAAAGTCAGCATAGCACTAATTAGGGAATCTAAATCAGAGAATTTAAAAACAGATTGTGAAAAAGAAGCCAAAAAAAAATCGTAACATCCTCAGTATCAGAAAATGGGTGCCAAAAATTGAGAAAATCAATATTTGGATAAACCTAAATCTATCACCAGTTAAACTGGTGCTGTTTTATATAAATATTGATTAACTAAAACAAATAGGTCCAAAAACTGACAGACACAGCTGTCTATTTATAAGATGTTTAAGAACCCAAACATTTACACAAACTTATTTTGCATGCAGTTTGCCATGTAAAAGCTGTATAATGATTCTTGTGATGAAGAAGCAAGTAAAATGTACAGACTAATTGGTAATTCTAAAAACTGCAGTAGAAACTACCATTGTTGTGTGTTGATTCTGGAGCTTTCTTCACTTGCTGGTTTTCTTTAACATTTCAAATAATTTTGCCCAGTCCAAAGAAATTTTAAATAATGGGGTAAAAAATGGCACGTTGCTTTGGCATTAACAGTTCTACTAATACTAATACTGATAGAGTGGACTTTCACCTTTTCACAGTATTTATACATAAGGCAAACTCTGCATTCTTTTGTGACGTTCTAGGCATAAAACTAACATTACTTAAATAAGTGCCATACTGTGTAAATAAAATACTTTAAAAAAATATGTAAAATGAGAACAATTTTCTTTTGCACTAATAAAGTTTCCTATGCACAGATTTAATATATATTTTGTAAACACAAGTAGCCTTAGCTGCCATCAGAAAAATATTGAAGTTTTCATTAAAAAATGCAGGTCCAAAAACAGGGGCATTTCTTAAAAATAATCATTGGTCTAAACTTGAAAATGGAACTCAAAAGGGGCCATTTATGAAACCGGGGGTTGCAAGTGCAAGAGCACTGAGGGGTGCAAGAGTGCACCCCTTCTTGCTCATTTAGGAAGGCACTTGCACCCCCTGCACTATGCAGTGTCAAGACGCACAAGTAGGGCTCCAAATGCAGGCTGTGCATCTTGCTGTTCCAACCTTGTGCCATAGAATGATCCCCAGGGTAAAGGTGTGTAGGGTCCAACCCCCATCTGTCCCTTTTGAATGGGCCATTGTCTAGCACAGGTCGCACCATTTGGCTATTTGTACAATGATCCACACAGTCTGCAAAGTGCAAACTGGCACAATGCATAGGGCATTGTAAATGGATCCTAAAGACTGCTTCATGAATACAATCCTGCCTGTCTGCTCTCTTTTTTATTACATTCCTCTATAAGTACTTGGCACAAGAAATTGTAATCCTATAAACAAAGCTTTATGGAAAACATTCAGCACAGTCTATGATTGCAGATATTTAAAGAAAAAATATTAATTTCTGCAAAGAACTGGGACATGCAACACTTTAATTTTTTGCCACAGCTTCAATATTTGTTTAGGCAGGACATTTAAATACGAGAGGGGGGTTGTGGGTGCACTCCTAAGGCCATAAAAAAATATATAAATACAATAATCCCCTGTCTAAAAAAAGAAAAACAGGGTTTTTTGTTACAAAGTTATGATCATAAAATTGGTAAGCCGCCATACCACGTCAAGGTAAACCCCATACGGTGGTCCCTAACCTGTTTACCTGCGATCAAAATTTAAAACCTTGGTTTCAATCTGGACAAGATCCTCCCCCGCCACCTGCATATGCGGCTTTTGAAGGGGAGACTGCCCAGACCAACGCCCATTTTAAAAAAAAAAAAATGTGATTGTGAAGAGACTATAATGAAGGAAAAGTAAAGTTGTATATATAAGTGCACACTTGTGTGTGTATGTGTGTAAGTATAAGTACAGGTGTGAGTATAGATTTAGAGGGAGATGAAAAAAGAAAAGCTAAATGTGGAGTGTAATAGGTGTAATGTGTGTGGGTCTGTGCAAGTGTTACCTAGTGATAAGTGCAGCAAATATAATGAGTGTCTCACAGGCGTTGGTAATAAAAAGGCCAAAAAGTTTTTTGGGAAAGTGTATTGATAAATAAGGAGAAAAAACCCATGTGGATTTGACCAGAGTAGTTTTCAGAAAATATTGAGATAAATTCGGACTTTGACAAATGGGCCTCTATGTCTCACACTTATGACCATATTTATGAACATGTGTAAAAGGAAATTTGTTCATCTATAGGTTATAGAATGCAGCATAATTTTTTGCTCTAATTAAATGAAAAATCATATTTAATTTTTATGTTTAAATAAGATGCTTTTAATTCACTAAACACATATCATATATTTTATCTGGAATGCAGATGACGTGGGATATCCCAGATAAGGGGAGGTTTTCTGTATTTTGGATCACCATGCCTTAAATCTATTAGTAAATATGAAGCATAGTTCATCATCATGCCAAACTTTTTATATTTGACAATTTTTACAATAATATTCGATCCTTACATGGTATTCCCTACACTATCTTGGATCTCTTCCTATCTCTCTAATCTATCCTTCAGCGAAGCTCATTTCTCAGCACTGGACAAATTAGTATCTGGGCAGTAACCTACGCAACCATTCAGTGATTAGCTTTTTCAGCCAGCTAGAAGTAAAACAATCAAAGCAAAGATTTGATTGGTTGCCATCCTTTACTGCTCATGTGCAGATTTGCCAAGTGTTGATAAATGACCCCAGTATCTCCGATATCGCCTTCACCTCCTCACCTCAGTCTCTTTCAATTAAACAAATTCTTGGGTCCGTTCTATTTTCAATCTACATCACAGGTTTTGGTCTTCTTTTTACCTTTTTTGGTTTCAGTATAATTTATATGCTAATGATACCTCTCTTCTCCAGATCCGTTCTCACTTGTGTCACAGACTGTCTAACAGCAGTTTCTGCATTTACAAGAACTTTACAACAACGCTGGCTTCACTAAATGTTTCACTTCCTCTCCCTCTTAGATTGTAAGCTCTTGCGAGCAGGTCCCTTATTCAAACAATATGCAGTTGTAACTAGTGATGGGCGAATTTGGGGCGTTTCACCGAAAAAATTTGCTGGCGTCCGTTTTTGACACCAGCATCCATTTTTTGGACGCCGGTGCAAATTCGCTGGTGAAAATACGCCAGCATCCAAAAAAACGACGCCGGCATTTCACAAAATTTATGCGAATTCGCGCCTGGCTTATAATTTCGCCCATCACTAACTGTGCATCCACTCTGGTGAAATGTTTACCTGTATATGTAAACTGTCTTGTATTTGTATACTTTCACTCTGTAAATTGTTGCATGGAATGATGGAAATATATAAATCATGTTTAAAATGATAAAACTAAAAAAAAAAAAAAATCATTAAAAAATGTAAATTTCTTTTAATTATTTACTTTGATTCAGAAAGCTTTCTGGATATTGGATTTCTATATATACCTGTTCTTTTACAATGAACAGGATTCAGGTATAAATCTATTCAACCCTTTTTATTTTTTTAAACATTTTTATAGAATTTTGATTCAATTACAAATACCACTATTTTTTATTTAATAAATGAATCCTTTTCTGTGAGATTTGTACTTTTTTCTCAAAAATAGATTGCCCCAATTTGCTATAGCATTTTATAAAAATACCTTTCAGTGAGATTATTCATTGTGTTTTAAATCAATACATGAAATCAAAAACACAAATCATTTTGTGTTTTTAGTATATACTTTATATAAACATGTATTTTTACCATGTTAATCGAAAACAGGTTTATGACATAAGCAAAAATGTACAATTTTTTCTCACTTTCCAGTGTTTTGAAACCATAGAATTGTATGTAGATTTCATAAGTTGATTGAAAAAAATTATGTTTTGAAATGCTCTAAGTAATTTTAATTGCACCCAATACTAAACAGCCACATATTATATGAAATAGACATCTGATGGAAAGTATAAGCCAACAGCAGCTGAAAGAGAGAAAAAAGGGTCCAGTCACACAGTTACATGATCTAAATTCTAATCAAACATCATTTAAAGCATGTTTTATTTTGGCCTCTGGAGAAATGGTCCCCCCTGAATTTTCACCATGGCAACCGGTGTCTCATTTCAGAGATGTCATGCCACATTATCATCAGGGCAGCTCACACGCTCTCGCCTGACAAGTTCTCTCTGCCCCTTGCGACAGCCTTTCTAGGCTTACGCTGTTTATTTTTGGTGTCAGACCAGGCACGGCAGATTGAAAGGCAAGCTCAGCTCTTGAATAACAAGCATCACAACCTATTTGGTAATAAGTGATAATTTGAGAAGATATTTGTTTACATGTGTATAATCAATTTCCTGTATTATGTTTCTGGACCAGGGAGGAATAAGCTATAAGCATCACATCAACAATTTGCCACAATAAATACTGTTTTCTTCCATTAACAGGAGCAAGAATGTATAATACTGCAGTATAAAAAGAACATTCCAATATAAAGAATGCTCTTCTAGTGCACTTGACAAAAAATTACAATAATAATCTGCTTTTTGTATGAAATCGTCTCTTTGTATGCCAAAATAGATTTCCAGTAAAAGGCTACATTTTCCATAAACTTGCCAACACTATAGTTTTGAAACAGCTACTTCAACCCCTCAAAAATGTAACATGGTTTTATGATCACAAAGTACACTGGAATATTTTCAATATTCTAGATATAGATCAGTGGGCACAATATCAGATTTATTAATATTTGAGGTCACTATTTTGCCATAACTGTGGCAAAAAAATGTGTTTGTGTAATTGGGTGTGATTGAGTTTTTTCTCCATTGTGTATAAATTCAGAAATCTTTCTTTAGTTTAGGGACACATTAGCTTTTCCCAGGGTGTGATTTTATTTCCTTAACAGCAGATTTGTGGAATTATTCATAGCCAAATGTTTACTGGGGCTTAAAGTTTTCATATAATCATAATTAGATTCTCCATAGAAAAACAAATTGGTCCTCTCTGCTTCTCTGCATGAATTATCAAGGTGGGCCTTTAAGGATGCATTTGACCTGCATATATTATGTATTTAGCTGCTTGTTGTGCCAAACCTTCCAGAATACAAGTAGTGACTTCCCTTGCTGCACTTCTCAGTTTGAGCTGAAATCAGGAAGTAGCTTATTACCACAGTCAAAGTTAAAACAAACCCTCTGCAAATATCTGTGACTGGAGTGGGTGGACACCAGTGGTGCACCTAGATTGTGCCAGGCCCCCTGCAAAAGAACTTCAGATGGGTCTGGCGTGCACTTCAACCTTTTGGCCACCCTCTCTCTCTCTCTCTCTCTCTCTCTATATATCCCTCTGGGCCACCCTCTCATTCACCAATCCTCCATCCCTCTTGGTGGCCCACCCACCTATCTTTCTCTTCATCTCTCCCTCTCAACTGCCCACCCATCCTTTCTCACTCTCACCTGCCCATCCTGCCTCCCCCTGTTTAGTGGGGATTTATTTAAAGCTGTGGAGAAAACAGATTCTGTGACCCAGCCCCCCCCCCCCGTTCCCCACCCTAGGTCTACTTTTTCTATAGTTACACCAGTGGTAAATTTAACGTTTTTAAAATGGATAGGCCACACACTGAGAAAGGGAGAGGAATCTATAGAAAGAAGAGCCCTAGAATGGAATCCACTGGGATCAAGAAGAAGGGGACAGCCTCTAAAACATGGAGAAGATCAATGGAAGAAGAAATTATAAAGACGGGAAAAACATGGAATGAGATCAAGAGAATAGCAACAAATAGATCTGAATGGAGAGTCTTCACGGCAGGGCCAGAACTAGGGGTAGGCAGAGTAGGCACGTGCCTAGGGCGCAAAGCTGAGAGGGCGCCAGGCACGTACCTCCTCTGTTGCCTACCCCAAGTCTGGTTCCCTTCTCTGCTCGACTCTTTGCTTTTCTTTCTCGCCTTTTGCGCAATTCACGCATGCGCACATGAGTGCAAATTTGCCCATGCGAGCGCTACACGGGTGCCGCGACCGCCCGGCCTGCCTAGCAGGGGCGATCCGCCAATGAGGCGAGCTGAGGCGCTCGCCTCAGGCGGCATCGCCAGCTAGGTTTCCAGGGGCGGCAAAAAGCCGCTCCTGGTGCCTTTAAGAGCCGAATTTCCGGTTTTTGAACCGGAAATTCGGCTTTACTAGGGCGAGAGAGCGCAATTGCGCTCTCCGCACTAGCGTTGCTGCCTCCCCCCCCGGAAATCGAATCGGGCTGGGGGGGCGGCATTACTGGAGCCGCCTCAGGCGGCAATGGATACAGAAACGGCGCTGCTGCCTAGGGCACCTGCCCAGCCCGGCACTGCTTCACGGATGCCACGGATGCATATTTCAACTGTACTGCATATATGTATATGTATTTCAATATTATAATATTTAAGTATTGGCAATATAAGGGATTATTTAGGAACAGTTTCAAGTACAAAAATGAATGCCAAGTGGTGCAGAAATCCATTCATTCTTCTTTCTAACCTGTGGCTGTCTCTGATGAACTAGCATGAGCATAATGTAACTCCCAAAATCACTGGCGTAATTCTAAGGTTCCTGCAAAGAATTACATCCATGTATGCAACTGATTTGAGTCAAGTTGATTAGACCAAGTATTCAAAACACCCTGTATTAGCAGCAATGATATAAGCAGAAAGATATGCACAGTATATCTGTGACGTGTTTTGTATTAGTAAACAGGAAGCTGGCATACTTGTCTGGAAACATTGCCTGAAGGGGCAATTGTCATGTAAACTCTTACACTGGTATATATAGAAGAACTAGACTATTACAGCATTGGTAGAGGATTTCAGACATCATCTTCTCAGAAGAATTGTGGACGAAAGGATAATAAAAATGAATTTGTGAAAAAGTCAGGTAGAAGTAAGTAATAAACAATACAAAAAGCCTATAATCCTGAGTACACAGTATAACCATAGAAGTGCATTCTGGAGTATCTGTAATTCAATGAAAAATATGTTTTCTGGAATTAAATGAATACTGCAAAAGTAGGCTTTAATATATGCATAGACCCACTTTACAGCCAGTCTCACAGTAGCCTACAGGTATTAATTTAGAAATCAAGAGACCCTAGTCTAGGTTTTTGTGCTACAGTAAACAGTGGACAACAGCTCATAGCTATTTACAAAGCATAAGACCTTGGGCTAGGTGTCTTCACACCCAACACAATATCATTGTGAAACACTGCACCCCACCTAAAACCTGTTTTTATGATATCAAGACATCCTTTTCCCACTATCTGAGGGGGAGTTTGCTCGAGATCAATATTGAATATAGGAAGGATCATCAGTTTGTTCTAATAGGTCCCTATGTATAGGTGGAGTTAGCTTGCTTAGGTGGTGAAGTTTGATAGGTTCCGAATACCCTAGAAATGAGCTTGTACAGAATAGCTCAGTGGAATCTCAGCTTAGTCTTCAAAAGTGCCTGGGCAAGTGATCTTGCAAAGAAGGTGGCCATAAGGATCCAGGGTCAAGAGATTGTACTTTCCTGCAAAGACTGCAGCTCTTCAGGAACATAAAAACTCACCTGTCGCTATGTAATATTCTTCATTAGGCTTTTAATGCATTGTGAATCTTAATTGTGCATTGAAAACCTTGAACACCTGCTCTGGAGTTTGTTAAATATTTTGTTCGAAAAAATGGTTTGCGAACGCAAACTATAACATTTCGCAATCACTATCTTACCGTCGTGTGAAGGGCAAAGTGTTCAAAAATGCATAATTTTCACTTTGCAAACATTTATTCACATTGCAAAGGGATTCTGAACGATTTCTGCATTAGTGACCATTATTACATTCTCTAAAGTACATTTAGCATTGTGCATATTGTTTACCATTACTTGTTAGTAGCCATTTTGTTTAGTAAAGTAGTACTGTATTTGTGTTATAAACCATTATGTGTGTTTATTTCCTTGACATTTACTGCAATTTCTGAACTTAATAGTGCTATTAGCACTATATTATTTAGGTGCCATAATATGTTGTTGCTTTATTCTGTCATGGCATTCTTTAACTTTAAAAAGAACTGATCAAAATAAACCGTGCATTTATAATGTGTCTTATGCTTTACAAATTGTCTTAATTTTTTACAATAGGATGTTTCTATATTTAATTGTGACTGTGTGGGTGGTATTTCCAGTCAAAGGTGAGATTTCTATGCATGTACCTGGTGGCAATAGAACAGAATGTCTACAGTTTACCAAGTAATATAAAACAAAGCAAGAAGTAAAGAAAATATATTGTATGTCATGGATCCTTCACTCAAATCTGCTCCAGGGCTTGTAGTATGCATGTATGCATGTTTTCATGCTTAAAGCTCATGTGCAGATGTGCCCTGATACAGCAATGCATATGTCATGATGCTGGATTGCAAGAATTGTGATGCATCAGGTTCATAATACAGATTATTTGTCATTTAGGTGTAATCCTAAACTCATCACTAGTTCTGATGCCAGAGGGGTTTCAGGGCAATATGCCACCCTGATGTCCCCCAACCCTACTTCCTGTATACATGCATTCTTTGCTGTAGTGAAGGTGAAATTCCAGTGTTGAATTGGTTTCTCATGATTGGAATGCACTTGCCTGATGCTGGTGTACATGCCAGATGACATCATCCAGGGTCTCCGTGCTGCAGCATTATTTCTAGGTGTCCCTTTCCGGTTATGGTGTTTTTTTTCAAACTTACTACCATGATCCAGCATTGTTTACTTTTTTAAGCTGTTTTATGTGTTTCAGATCCTGCTTTAGTCTTGTAATAGCAATCATTTACAGTGTTAACCCTTATCTGTTCTTTGACTACAAGTATTGCCACCTACCTGACCTTTTTCCTCTCTCTGACCACGTTATTGCTTAATCCTTGTCTGTATCTTGTTGCCATGATCTCCCTCCAAAGAGTCTAGATTGTCTGTATGTTTCCACAGCAGAAAGCTCTGGGACCTAGGCAAAGTATAAAACAGGAACTGACAGTGGTCTCCCTGTTGTACAGTGGGTGAGTTCAGTCCAGTTCCCATTTTTTATCATTAATTATTATAACATTGGTTTTATTATGCATATAGGGTTAGCACTTTTAGCTTTCTAGTGAAATTGACTAGTTCATATGAAGTCAATGGGAGCCAAAGGAGCTGGCTATGGATGGTGAAATACACTGGCTGAAAATTTTGAATATGACATTGGTCTTAAACTGCAAACTAAGTCTGTAACACCTGGGCAAGGTTAAACAAAGAGAGGGGGAAATGATTTTCTTTTATGCAATATTGTTTTCAGTGGCATTTTAGATCATACACCCCCGGGTTCTAAGAGAGCTTATTTAAATTTTTGACTGGCCCCTATTTCTGATTTTCTCAGATTCACTTTCATCTGGTATTGTACCTATGAATTGGAGGAAAGCTGATGTCATTCCAATATTTAAAAAGGGATAACAATCTTAGCCTGTATATGGGTAATTATAGGCCAGCAAGTTTGACATCTGTGGTGGGCAAATTATTTGAAGCCTTGTTAAGGGATCACATTCAAAATGTTGTGCTAGTGAATGGCATTATGAGCAGCAATCAGCATGGATTTATTCATGTCAGACACATTTGATTGCTTTTTATGATGAGGTAAGTAAGATGCTAGATAGTTGGGGAGCAGTAGATGTGATCTATTTGTATTTTGCCAAAGCATTTGATGCTGTGCCCCACAAACTGCTTTTTAAACTAAAGTCTGTTGGGCTTAATGAAGTTGTTTGTGTAACAGTACCTGTGCGGCGGGGTCGTCCACCGCATCGACGGCGGGGACGCCCGCCACATGGTCCACGAGTAGGCGCTGGCGCCATCTTGGATTCTAGGGCACGCCTCCTAAAGGCGCAGGCACGCTGGCGCATTTGCGCCAGCACGTTTTTTACGCATGTTTGGTGCGAAATTTGAACCTATAAAAGGCCCATTCTGTCTCTCAGCCAGTGCCCGTGATAGAACTTTGTCACAGTGCCCGTGATAGAACGTGGTTTCTGAGCCTAGTGCATCTGTTCCTGTTATTCTGTATTCTGATTATCCATGTTTGACCCTGCCTGTATCCTGACTATTCTGAACTCTGTAGCCTGACCCTTGCCTGCCTACGACAACTCTTCCTGCTTAACCCCTTGATTGACAACCCAGTTTGACCCTTGCCTGCCTGGCGATTCTGATATCCGCCTGCCTCGACCCTGCCTGTTTGACCATCCTTCTGCCTAATCCTTTGTACCGTGACCTTCGGCCCAAAAAGACTTTGCTAACAGCCGTGCCCCTTGGCCAGCTAGAACATCTCGCCTTGCACCCCTCGTTAAGTCCAGGTGGCACCCAAGTAAGCTGAGGGCTCCTCCTGAAGCCCAACAGTGGTCACACTACTGGTGAAGCCGAGCCGAGACCATGGTGCTTGGCATTTGTTCTGGTATCAGGTGCCGGCCGTGACAGTTTGCACATGGATAGAAAACTGGCTACAGAATCTGGTACAGAGGGTGGTTGTTAATGGTACATTCTCTACTTTGAGTAAGGTTCTTAGTAGGGTCCCTTAGGGCTCAGTATTGAGTCCACTTTTATTAAACTTGTTCATTAATGACTTAGGGAAGAGTAATGTAAGTAATGTATCAGTTTTTGCAGATTACACAAAATTATGCAGCCCAATTAATTCCATCCAGGATGTGGCATCCTTTCAACAGGATCTTGACAAACTGCCAATCTGGGCAGCTAAGTGGCAAATGAGATTCAATGTTGATAAATGTACATGCACCTAGGATGTAACAATATCCAAGCCACTTATACCCTTAATGTGACTGCACTAGGCAAATCCATAATGGAAAAGGACATTGGAGCCCTTGTAGATAATAAACTGGGCTGTAGTAAGCAATGCCAGTCGGCAGCATCAATGGCAAATAAAGTCTTGAGCTGTATTTAAAGGGGCACAGATTAATGGGAGGAGGGGGTCATTATTCCACTGTATTCCACTGTATTCCACTGTATTCCACTGGATAGAGCCCCATCTAGAACATGCCATACAGTTTTGGTCTTCGGTGCTCAAACAGGACATTATTGAATTAAAGAGGGTACAGAGAAAGGCAACAAAGCTGGTAAAAGGTATGGAAAATCTTAGCTATGAGGAAGGACTCGCCAAATTGGGGTTGTTCACACTGGAGAAGAGGCGCTTAAGGGGTGATATTATAAGTATGTATAAATATTTATGGGGATCATATAATAATCTCTCTAATGCTTTATTTACCAGTAGGTTTTTCAAGCTGACGCAAGGTCACCCATTCTGATTAGAAGAAAGGAGGTTTCCGCCTAAATATTCAGAAGCATTTTTTTACATTGGGAGCTGTGAAGATGTGGAATTCTCTCCGTGAATCAGTCGTACAGGCTGATACTTTTAAGAAGGGGTTGGATGGCTTTTTAGCAAGTGAAGGAATACAGAGTTATGGAAGATAGCTCATAGTACAAGTTGATCCAGGGACTGGTCCGATTGCCATCTTGAAATCAGGACGGATTTTTTTCCCCTCTGAGGCAAATGGGTCTTCAAATGGGTCTTTTTTGGCTTCCTCTGGATCAACTAGCAGTTAGGCAGGTTAAAAAAGAGTTTAAAGGTGGAACTTGATGGACGTGTGTCTTTTTTCAACCTAACTTACTGTGTTACTATGTTACAATGTAAATGGGGGAATATAATAAAAAACACAAAGAGCAAAACAATTTGCACAAATACGAATAAAAATTTGTATTTCACAATGTAATAGTCTTCCTTAAACTGTTATTGCATTGAGAATTTTTACTTGCCTACTTTTAAGAAGTGCTCGAAAGTATTGTAATCTTTTGGAGCAAATTAACATCTTTTATTAGATTCACTGCGCATTGGCGCAAGCTATAAAATTTGCAAACCTTCTTCCACTGTCGGAATGTTAAATTTGTGCAAAGGAAAATGTATTTGTACAAAGATATAACTTTTCGCATTGTGAATATTATTCTCTTACCTAGTTTTATTACATTCCCCATAAGTCTCTTAAAATTGGCAGGTTCCTTATTTTAATTGACTGGATAAACAACTTTGTATGATAATTCTATTAAATACATATAAAACTTCCTTAAGACTGCAGCAGGTCCACTAATGACTTCAAGTAGCTTAAAGTAATGGTATTCTGTACCTACAATACACACTGCATAAAAGTCTCTGTGCATCATGCATTACTCAAATCCTCTCTGATGCCTGTACATTTTGCTGTCTATTATTATTATTTGCTTCATTCATATTGCTCCAGCAAAATAAGCAGTACTTTACAGAGTTCATTCTATATAGACATTAGTCATGGACATAGACTTTAGACATTAGACAGTCAAGCTATGAAACATACTGTCAAATAATAGCATATATGCATACATGCATGTGCAGATATGTGATCTATTGTCAGAAATGCATGGCCCTGGGGCTTTCCGGATAAGTGATCTTTCCATAATTTGCATCACCATACCTTGAATGAAAAGTATGATTATTGAATCTTTATTAGATCATACTACTGCTAACAAGTTAAATGTTGCTTAGTTAATACAATAAAAAATTTTTTTACATTTTTGAATTTCTCCAGTATTCTTTTTTTTTTTTTATTTTCAATGTTTTTATTGGGTTTTTCATAAACACATAAACAGATTATGATTTACATATTAAGTATGTCAAGATAAACATAGAAGAAAAATACACATTGCTGCATGGCATATCAAGGAATTGAACAAATAAGTACAAAGGAAAATAGATAACAGAGCATATAAAATAAAAGGGAAAGAAATAATAAAAATCAAAATAAACCAAAACCTCACTCAGCAGTTTTACAGATTTAAATGAAGAGAACTATTAACTAATACAGCAGTATCAAATATCAAAAATGTCCTTGAACTAATGGAGATACTTTACATGTAAAACTATCAGATTTTTAATATCACAGTTTTTGCAAACTTATTAAATATTAAAAAGCATTTTTCTTTGTTTTACCCTTCCCCAGGCCAGATTTGTGGAAAGGTCATCTAGGCCAGCAGGATTTTAGGGGTTCGGCATGCTGCCCAACCACACCCACATTGGTTCAAAAACACTGGGGATGCGCTGGAGAGAAAATCATTTTTTAAATTCCCATGTGCCAATCCCCATTGCTCCAGTCCAGATGATGAAAATTTGCACGAATAAAGGGGAGGGGACAGGGGCGATGAACAGCAGTGGGCCTAGGGGCACCCACTACATAAATTCGGCCCTGCCCTTCCCTTTTTAAATACTTCTAAATGTCAACAAAACAGATCCTAGGACCTTGACCTAATACAGTATTATAACATCAGTTTTGACCATTTCTACAGGCTGCCATTTTAGAGAAGGATCACTGAATTACAGATATGATGAATAAAACATATCATAAGATGTAACACTTGTTAATCGACTATTACTCCACATACTGTACAAAATGATTTAAATAACTCATGCATTCCCATTTATGGAGAGATTGCGTGTTAATGTCTCTATCTGTTGTTAAGCTTAAACAAATTCATTTAGATGAGGTTTTACAAGGTAAAGAGAAAACCAATGTTAGAATAATGAATTTTTACAATAAGCAACAGCTATAATTTTATAATTTATGAAATAAGATCTATCTTTTATTACTTGAAATTGCAAAAGTTCTTTACAACACTGTACACAAAATAAAATGGATGAAAAACTACAAATTTGATAAAGAACTTAAAAAAGCACTGTGACTTTCCACACCTTGCAGAGACCAAATTTGCACTTGCCTTGCAAGCTTGCTCTTCCCGGCATGCTAAGACCTGTTACCATTCTAGCTCTCACCAGGACATTGTGACTTTGATTTTTGACTGCTGGGCAATCTTTTTCACCAGATGGAGTGGACTGCAAGGTGGAAATTAGGTGTCCTTGTGCCTTCCCATCTATTAGTTGAAAAGAAAATGTTGAACTGAGAAATTTTTACCCTTGTACTTCTTTCTCCTAAGCTTAAAGCCCTTACTTAATTCAACTATTAATTAATTGAAACCATTCTAGAGGCAATAGCAATTTCTTTCATTTGTTAACCTTTCTATGTATATTTATTACATATCGCAAATAACATTTCTTCAATTCATTACCAAATTGTATATGATTGAGCTACGGTACTTACATGTAAGCATCATATTCATAGCCCAATATGGATTTATGGTACTTATACAGTTTGCCATCATATAAGTATCATATATTCAATGAATATTTCTTACATCAAGTTCAAAACATTTTATTAATATATATATATATATATATATATATATATATATATATATATATATATATATATATATATATATATATATATATATATGCAGCATTATTCAATTAGAAAAGAAGTCGTCCGCACACACAGGTATTAAGTGACCTGAATAAAATTTGCACCTCCATTACATAAACACAAACACAGATACCAAAAAAAATTCTTTAATCCCTATTTAAACCCGTTGGATATAAAGATTTGAGTTTGTTAATCCACCATACCTCCCTTCTCTTTAACTTTAGTTCTCTGTCCCCTCCTCTTTTTAACAGAGGCACAGTTTCCAGTAACATAAATCTTAATTGATCTGCAGTATGTCCCTTATACAGAAAATGTTTTGACACAGGTGATGTAGTATTGCCTAGATTTATACTCGAATGACACGTGACTTCACCATCGGTGTGGTCTTACCTATAAAGATGAGACCACACGGACACGTCAACACTTAAATTGCAAATTTGGAGACACAAGTATAGTGTCCACGTAACTGTATAATTTGTCTAGTACGGGGATGAATAATTTCATTACCCTTTAAAGGAACAGTTCCATGTGAAAATAAAAACTGTGTAAATAGATAGGCTGTGCAAAATAAAAAATGTTTCTAATATAGTTAGTTAGCCAAAAATGTAATGTATAAAGGCTGGAGTGAACAGATGTCTAATAAAACAGCCAGAATCAAACTTCCTGCTTTTCAGCTCTATAACTCTGAGCTAGTCAGTGACTTGAAGGGGGGCCACACGGTACATTTCTGTTCAGTGAGTTTACAATTGATCCTCAGCATTCAGCTCAGATTCAAAAGCAACAGATATGACCCATGTGGCCCGCCCTCAAGTCTCTGATTGGTTACTGCCTGGTAGCCAGGGTAACCAGTCAGTGTAAACCAAGAGAGCTGAAAAGCAGGAAGTAGTGATCTGACTGACATGTTATACATCAAATCACTCCAGCCTTTATACATTACATTTTTGGCTAACTAACTATATTAGAAACATTTTTTATTTTGCACAGCCTATCTATTTACCCAGTTTTTATTTTTACACTGAACTATTCCTTTAATCCATATGGGCACTGTACACATCCTAGACAGGGGAACATGACTTTTGAACTACCACCCCAAAAGGTATTCAATCTCTAGGCTTGACTTTCATTTGGGATGAAGTGACAATTTACTAACAGGCATAGAGGACATTTCACTAGCGAAATAAATTGTTGCTAGCACAGTTTCGCTCCCTATCGCCAGGCAAATTTTCACTCAGGTGAACAATCATTACTCAAAAGTGAGAATTTTACAGAACGTTACCTGTTTCACCAGAGTTTCCTGGCAAACTGAAAAGAGGAAGCTACATCTCAATCTTATGTCATTTACATCATATACTGCATGCTGAAAAGTCATAAAATTTCTAAAAACCACTGAACTTTTTTCCTATTTTAATGTGTGATTACCTTCAAAAGTTGTAACTATTAAAAAGTTTTGTGTTAACATTTTTTTATAACCATTTGAGGGGCATGCCACATTTGTTTTAGGGTGGGCCACTTCAAGCATTTGCACCAACATCTCTTTATTATTAAGACATCTATATGACTTATATGTACACGCCCTATTCAAATTGACCTACAAGTACTAATGAAGCTTCGCTAGGCTGAAATGAATTTTAGTGAAAGTTCGCTATGAAATGCTTACATTCTTGAACTAACGCTCGTGAAACTTCACCAGCTTCCAGCTGCAGAGATGTAACTTCGCATCTTAGTGAATTAGCGTAGTGGTAGCGAATATGTGCCTGACGAATTGGTGTGAAGTGGAAAATTTGCACTTTAGTGAATTTACCCCTATATTTCTAATATTTCACTGCATATGAGATATGGAACCTAATCTCAATTTCCATCCCAGGTTATTTAGGCAAAGTAGAAGTGTTCTAAAAGGTAAAACATAAGCAATGTCAGGAAGGCTTACGTCAGGGAAGAAAACTGTACCAGCAATGAAACAAGCTAAGGTTAAATTCATATAGATGAACATTTCAGTGCATAGCATGGAAGGAATATTCCTTAGGTACTCTAAAGCACCACCTTGTATTTTTTTTTGCATTTATAAATACCAAAAAAGTACTAAAGAGCTAATGAGTCTGTGTCAAAATGTGCCAATAGGTAACACATTTTCAACAATATCCGTCCTGTGTAAGATTCCTTGCACTAAACAGTTTAAGGGTCACATTTACTAACGGTCAAAAATCAAGGGTCAATTAACCCTCGATATTCGACCGTCAAAGTAAAATCCTTCTACTTCGAATTTCGATGTCGAAGGATTTACCGCATTTCCTACAATCAAACGATAGAAGGAAAAATCAATGAACAATTCAAAGGATTTTAACCCATCGATCGAACGATTTTCCTTCGATCAGAAATTGGTTAGAAAGCCTATGGGGACCTTTCCCATAGGCTAACATTGATGTTCGGTAGGTTTTAGGTGACAAAGTAGTTGGTCGAAGTTTTTTTTAAGGAGACAGTACTTCGACTATCGAATGGTCGAATAGTCGAACAATTTTTAGTTCGAATCGTTCTATTCGAAGTCGAAGTCGTAGTCGAAGGTCGAAGTAGCCAATTCAATGGTCGAAGTAGCCAAAAGAAACGTCCGAAATTCAAAGTATTTTTTCTTCTATTCCTTCACTCGAGCTAAGTAAATGTGCCCCTAAATGTTGCTTATAGCACAATGTTTGAAATAAACATACAAACGTGTTTAACATACATGACACAGACAAATGAATCCCATTTTCACATGACAATTCATTCTAAAACTAAAGGTGCAGCAATTGCTCAGGTTATTTATTTTGGATCGACTGAAAGGCACACACGTGCCTATTTTTCTCCTGTATTGCCTAGTCTCATCAAGAAATGTATTCTCTAAATACCAGGTACCACTTTCAAAAGACCATAAACACAAAAATACAAATACTTTGGGTAAAGGAAATCTACACCACAGCAAATGAATTAGAAAGTGAACACATCAAGCGATTAGCAGCCCCACTGTGTTTCCTGTAATTGACAAAATGATGAAATCTTTGTCTAACAAGCACGGTTACTGTATTAACCATAATGAGGTATCACTTTGCAAGACACTTTCTTCAAAACTGTTTTAACACCCTGTTCTAGTCAATGGCCTGTTGTGCCTTAGTACGTAATGTTTAATAACTGATAATTAAATTAAATGACAATTTTCAGTTTTCTGAAAATGTGATTAAGTATTTATGGCTGTTTAAATTATGCTAATAAGAATTTAGCTGCAGCCTGAAGTTTTGCTTTTAATATGTACTCATATTTTCTCACCATGAAATAAGCCCTACATTTACCATATTTGTTAGAAAATTATATCTGATGTCATATAATATATTACAAAATAAGTTTAAAATCAAACTGTATGCATCCCAAAGCTGTGAGTCCAACCTAACCTGTGGTAATTGCATACATTGTTAAACTAAAAAGGGTTTCTTGTCCTGCATACATTTTGTTGTTTTTTTTAAAAAATAAAGTCAAAATATTGCATTCAGTTGTTTAGGCTTTTTTTAAAATTAATAAATATATAGTAGTAATAATTGATTTATGCTTCATTTCTCAAGGCTAGACTACATATACTTGGAGGTACAATTATGTAAAAGTCATAGGTTACCTGCCCTGATGTTGAAATATCTGGTTGCTATCTTTTTATCATCTGGATCACCCTGTCAATGTGACTATAACTGGCAGTTTGTGTAGTAGATTTCTATTCTTCTACCATTTTATCTGTAATCACTCCTACTGCTATGTCTACAAAATGTTTTCCTTATAGAAAAAAATGACTGGTACTTTTAGCAGCTAATCTGTCTCTCTCCCACATACACATGTACATCTCTCACTCTCTTGCACACAGGCACATCCAGATTGTCTCTTACACACAAACATGTTTAGATTCTCTCATTCTCATACACAAGCAGACACATCCAGATTAACCAGATTTTTCTCAATTTCAGGGGCCTTTGGGAGGAGAGGGGTTAAACCTACCTGAAGCCTTCCACCAATCAAATGCTGGGGAGGCTTTTTTTTTAGAGAGAGAATTTGACTCTGTTTGCTTGTTGTTTGAGCAAACAAGTTTGTGTGTTGAAGTGGGGTGTTGTGAAAAGCTTATTTTAGTTAGTTGGTGATTTCCAGCTATCAGTTTTTGATCTTGGCTTGTCTGATCCTTGGGTACCGTATTGTCTATCTTATTGGTTAAGCTTGACTCTGTAGTTTCTGCCTCTGTTTATTCCCAGGTACTCCACTATCAGTTCCCTCATGTGTATGATCTGGCAGCTAACTATGCTTATGTCTCACCCCATAGTACTGTGCATCTTGACCATTCCTCTGTCCCAGTGTTCTCAGGGGTGACGCTCACTCCCTGCCTCTCTGGCACTATTGTGTGGTATAGTTCTGCATCCAGCTGAACTCACAAGCAAAGAGCTGGGGGTTGTTAATACAATTCTATTAGGAGTTGTAGAACTGCATCCAGCTATATTTGTAAAGTAAAGAGTTGAGGCAGGTTAATCAAATTTCTGGTACTGTTGTGGGAATATAGTTCCTTCAGCATCTAGAGTCATACATTAAAAACCGATGACTTTACTGACCTGTTGGATGTTTGGGGACTAGAGACAAGTGGTCCAAGCAGCAATCATGAAGTTGTTTATTTTCAAAGTGCTAAGGAGAAAATAATGTTTTTTGCTGCACCCAAGGTTCATATTTTGAGTAGAGCAAACACTTTTCTAAGCAACAATGCACTTCCCCCTTCCTGTAAAGGATTTTCCATATTTAAAGCTGTAATGCTTTCTTTTTCACATATTGTGTCCTATCTCCGATAAGCAGGTGTCTGTAACAAAGCATCTACTTGTTACAAACTGTCACTCAATAATGTTGCTGCTGTGCTCCACGAAGGAGAAAGAAAAACAGATGTACTTTTTTGTATTGGCTGATTTGACATTACTGTTGTTGCTAATTTTAGCTCTCCAGGATAATTAGTTATGTTAAATGCATGTAGGCGTTGAGGCATTTTCTCATTTTCAGGAAAGGTGTTTTACCATCCTTCAAACACATCCCAAATAACTTTTAAGCCTAACAGCATGCCATTCTGTATCTTCCTATGAACCATCCATTGTCTGCACAAACCAATTTCAGCTTAGCATCCAACCTCATCTTAAATTCTCTTGTGTTAGACTTAATAGCTGTATCACCCAGTTGTTCAATGACTGTTGCTTTCTTGTTTTTGCACTGCTGGTGGCAGTTCTGCATACAGTTTAGTAATATATCCAACAACTCTTTTGTTTTACGTAGATTCAACGACTTTCTTGTATTTTAAAACTATGCAGAAATATTAAGAATACACCCTTCCTTTTCCATTGTATCATTCTCCAGTGATAATATTCTTTAAAGAAACAGTAACATCAAAAAATGAAAGCTTGTTTATATAAACAATTGTAGAGTTTTTGAAGCATATACACCAGCTGTACCAGTGCAGGGCAAATACATTATGTTGTAATTCCTTTCAAAAACTTTCTTTTTTTGGTTTTACTGTTCCTTTAAAGATTATTATGCCTGGAGAATGATATAATGGAAAGGGAAGGGTGTATTAATATTTCTGCTTAGATTTAAAAAACAAAAGAGTTGTTGGATATATTAATAAACTGTATTCGGAGCTGCCACCAACAGTACGAAAACAAGAAATCAACAAGTCATTGAACAACTGGGTGATACAACTATAAAAATCCTAAAATCTAAAACAAGAGAATTTAAGATGAGGTTGGATGCGCTCTTATTAAATTAGAAAATAATCAGTTGCTGGTGTAAATACAGGTGGAGAAAACTTTGTTTTGACAACATATGGTACACACAGTGCATCTGATTTCACTGAGGCGCAAAATGTCCCAGCATTCAGTGTATATGATATAAGCAAGTACTGTATGCAGTGTTGATTCAGGGATGGGTCCAGTTGTGTTTATGAAAAAGTCCAGTTTCAATAGAAAATAAAGAAGGTTTTAGTAAGTGTTTTACTTGTAAAATTGCAGCACAATGAAGCTCGTGACTAGTGATTTCTACTGAAATAAGTAAATTGGTTAGCTATTATAGCTTTATCTGAGACACTTCCTATATAAGCAATTGCTTTTCTGACTTTTATGTCTTTACATAAAGATTTTCACAGCATAGATAAGAGATGCCTATAGTTACATCTGGCGGATTAGCTATTCTATTTTGTATGGAAAATAATTGCAACATAGGCTTAAAAACACTGCATGCTGAACATATCTTAAAGTGGTATAATTATAATGCATGCTGAGCATTATCATATTGCTTTTATTTTAATGTTCTTTTTTGTCCTGTGTTACATGGGTGCCATGCATTTATTTGCCTACTTTCATAAAAAACACTACTGAAACCTGCATAGCCCTAGATATTTTTTCTAATTTGCAATAATATGATTCATTTGGCAGCCCTATAGTATATTCATTTTCTTTAACTTTACAGCAGAAATAGGATTTTCTATAAATGATACCTGTGTCTATGTATGGGTGCCATGCTTTTTCCTGATTAGTTCTATGATTCTCCTTCCACATCAAATGGAATGGAACTCAATATATCAATTCCAAGTGAGTATATATATTTTTTGTTTAACATGCATATTATTTTGAGGTTGGTATTACTGCTGCTTTGGGTATAACAGTAATAATAAGTAGTGTATCACACATTGTGTGTTTATAAAGTTTTTTATCTGGTAGGGACATGCTATGTGGTGATGTTGGTCAGCTGCCATAAAGTAAGCATGGGGTGACAGAGACACATTTGGAGAGCTTGGGTTATAAAGAGGAGGAGGTAAAAGAGGGAAAAACAGAAACATAAATCATTATTGGCGAACATCTCAGCTGAGAGCTGGACTGTCGCTTGCTGCTGCTCATGGTACAGCCCAGACATAAATCATAATTCCCCTACAATAGATCCCTTGCAGCCGCCATCAGGAAAAGTGTGCTGGTTTTATTGATTTTTTTGACACCAGGGCCCTGGCAACGGCCGCTCTGAATCATTATGAAATGAAACTGATTAGGAATTCATGGAATACTAAATAAATTTTACGAGCCCATTGTAAGTTTTGATGCATGGGGAGCGGAAAATGAAGACTAATGATATAAAAATTATAAAGCATGCTGAGCATTATTATACTACTATTGATTTGTTTCAGGCTGTACATCAGAATTGAAGCCTGTCTTGTGCAAAGTTAGACACACAGATGGTTTTTAACACTGGCAGCAGAATTTCACATCTCACAACCCTTCACAAGCAGAGGCACAAGCAGTATATAATGCCAAAGGATTTGCTTTTTGGGCCTGCAGTCATTCCACATTTACAGAAAAGAGCCTTTAATAATTATAGTTCTCATTTCAAAACATGCACACAATAAAGTTCGTTATTATGGTAATTGTCAGTCATTTAATTTTAAAAAACACTTACATTTATTGTATTATGGAATTTAAAAGCATTGCCTCAATAACAGAAACAAGAAGAGAACATTTTACTAGAGGTTTGTCCATGCAATACTTTTTCCTTGTGTGATATGTAAACCCTGATAATGCAGAACTACTCTAAAACATCTGCTTTAAAATCTTACAGCAAACCTTTATTATGGTCTGTTATAAGTATTATTATAGTAGTTTTATTATGTTTTTATATAGTTATAACAACATAAAACATTACATTTTCATTCTTCCATGTGTTCCCATTTAAGTCAATAATTGCCTACCAAAAATGTGAAGGTATTAAAGCCAACACAGATAATCTCTAGGACCAGGATGTCTACCAGAGCTTAAATCTTAATGAGGCATAACATTTTCTGTCATAACGAGAGCTGATATTTTGCCTCAGCATGATTCCCCAGATTAGACAGTGCTTCTTTTTAATGAGTCCAATCAGAAACAAATATGTTAAAAAAACAGGCAAATAATTATGTTTCATGATTGAAATGGAGATGTATATAAACTGTTCAATTTAGCTTTTTTTTTTGCTACTCTTGTGATCTAGCTTTCTATATAAGACTGTAATATACTCCTTAAATTGACTGATTTTGTATGAAACATATACAGAATTCTTTAGGAATATTTGTTGTTAATTCTAAAATAAAGAGTTCTGTAGTAAATAGATAACACTGCCATCCATATTTTCAGTTTCATAACAATTAAAAGGCAATGTGGTTCATGATATTTTTTCCAAAAATGGCATAATAACTAAGGTATCTTATTTGCCTTTTCAGTGCTTTTCAGTGCTTGCCTGATCACCAGTTAAAGACAAACTGCTAGGTCCAATGCACAGAGAGACTTTCCAAACCAATATGATTGGCATGCAATAAAACAGAAATTAACGACATATTTATCTAGAACTGAATTGCTGAACTTTTCGAATTCACATGTAACCCTTTCATGTTACCTCAAAGTGCTATTTGACAACAAGACCCAGCATTTAGTCTGGTTACCCTCAATCCTACTAGGGTTGGAATATTTGTAAATCTATTTTATTATCCATTTTGAACATCCTGTTTATTGTTAAAGGGGAACTATCATGAAAATGAAAATTTTAATATAAGCTTCATCATACTGAAATCAGAAACTTTCTGAATGCAATCAATTAAAAATTCTGTACCATTTCTGAAATAATCAAGTTTATCATCACTATTACTCTCTCAGCATCTGTTTCTCCTCATACTGTCTTCATTCAGGAGTTGGGTATCTGATGAATGATTCAATATATCTTATAGGGAAGCTCCTTTTGCTAGAAGATGTATTAGAACTCACTCTATTAAAATCAACAGAAATCCTGTCTCTCTACATGCAGGATTTGTGCAAAAGGCAGTTATTTTGTTAGATTTTGTTTGTACTGGAATCAGTCATTTGAGTGAACTCTAATACATCTGCTAGGAAAGGGAACACATCTATAAGATATATTGGATCATTCATCTGACACCCAACTGCTGCATGAATACAGAATGAAAAGAAACAGATGCTGGGAGAGGAATAGTGAATATAAACCTGATTATTTCAGAAACAATGCAGAATTTTAATTGATTGTATTTAGAAAGTTTCTTACTTCAGTATGAGGAAGCTTATATTAAATTTTCATTTTCGTGATCGTTCCCCTTTAAGGGAAACATGTCAGCTAATTAAACCCCTTTTTAAAAATTGAGGGTCATGTTATAGATAAATTAGAAACTGGGTGTAGGAGCAGGTATTTAAGGGTTTAGGAGACCAGGTATTTAGGGCATAAATATTTTAATTTTCCTGGACAACTCCATGTAATACTTACCGGGATAGCCCCGCCCCAGTGCTCCCATCAGAAGGACCCTCCCCAAAGCTTTAAAAGCCCAACCACACCCCCCAGTCCGGTGTCTTTTTTCCCTTCTGCTTCAGTTTTTTTTTTTTTTTTTTTGCTCCTGTTAGAAGCAAGTTTTCTTTTTAACCTTGGGGAAGCAGTAGGGCTTGCTGGAAAGCATCCTAGGGACTCGGGGTTGGTCCTGGTGATCTTTTACCCCTAAGCTCATTACCTCAGGTGGAATCTTCAGTGTTTAATCATCTGGATCAGGTAGGCACAGTTTTACTGTGGCTAATATCATTGCTTTCCTTGATCCATGTGCCCTCCAGCCTGATTACATCCAGGTCTGTGGCAAGTGCTATGTCCCCCCATCCATATGCCTACCTGGGCATGACTAAAAAGCGTCCAGCGGCATTGGGGTATATGGCCCATACACCCTTTATGATTTTTACGGATGGGAGAGGGAGGTGGCAGTTAGGTACATTATTCTGATAAATATTTAGTTAGTGGCCTGAACCTTATGGCCTCCTTCTCTTTTTTTCCCCCCACATAGGGGTATTATTTTTTTTCTTCTGGAGGAATTTAGGTGTCAGAGCCAGCTGCCTCCCTCAAAAGACTTTCCCAAGGTTGAGGTAATTGGCAGCTTCCAGGGTTAAATAAAATAAAACCCTGAGGTCTTAAATCTACTAGCAGTTAAAGCTAAATTTAAGCTGAGAATGCCACCTTGTTTCCAGAGTCTCCTAACTCTTAAAAAGTATGAGCCATGTTGGCCATTGGAAGAACTGTGCAGCTGCAAGGCTGATATATACGTTCTATGAGCAATGATAATGCAATGCAGTAATAATGCAATACTGTTTCTACGTGCTGAGAGCAGTTCTATGCAATGATGATTTGCAGGGTCTGAAAGCAGCATTAAGGCAAGACTTGTCTATATGTTAGGTGAATGTTGCAAATACAATGTTAGCCTTCTTATTTGAGCACTGAGAATACTATGTTGATCTGCAGGTTCGGTTTACAGCAGCTGCAGGTAATTGGGTAATTACTCTGGAGGTCAGTGTTCAGGTTCAGTTAATGAACAGGTAGATCCCCTTAGCAGCTCAGATTGATTATCTGAAACATCAGGTAAGATTCTGTGTTACAACTCTTCCTTTATAGTATAGGTTTGTGAACTAAATTAACATGTACTTCTTCTACTCTGCTTCTGATTTAGCTAGCTTAGAAGCTTAGACATTGCCATAAGGAAGGAAGTAAACTGTTTAGCCAGTATATATATGTGTGTATATGTGTGAGCATGTTGATACTGGCTAGCTGGGATGGGCAGCCAGAGAAAGGGGCCTCTTTACTCTTGGGCAGAGTGCTCTGTCTGCATGATGTAGGAATTCCTAGTCCTGGCACTACTGAATATTGCAACCAAACTGACTGTATATGTGGAAACATTTCAGTGATTCTAGAGCTAGCTTTAATAACCAAATACAAATGCATATGTTATACATTTATGGGTCTGTCGCTGCATAAGGCAGTAACCAAACTGTCTGTATATGTGGAAACAAAATGTGTATGTTATACATTTATGGGTCTATCACTGCATAAGGCAGTAACCAAACTGACTGTATATGTGGAAACATTTCAGTGATTCCAGAGCTGGCTTGAATAATCAAATACAAAGGCATATGTTTTACATTTATGGGCCTATACTGCATTTTCTAGTAATCAAACTGACTGTATATGTGGGAACATTTCAGTGATTTTAGTACTGATTTTAATAACCAAATACAAATTATACATTTATGGGCCGGTCACTGCATAAGGCAGTAACCAAATGGACTGTATACGTGGAAACATTTTAGTGATTCTAGAGCTGGCTTGAATAACCAAATATAAATGCATATATTAAACATTTCTGTGTCTGTCACTGCATAAGGCAGTAACCAAACTGACTGTATATGTGAAACATTTCAGTGATTCTAGAGCTCGCTTTAATAACCAAATACAAATGCATATGTTATACATTTCTGGGCCTGTCACTGCCTTATGTAGTAACCAAACGGACTGTATATGTGGAAACTTTTCAGTGGTTCTAGAGCTGGTTTTAATAACCAAATATGAATGTACATGTTATACATTTTTTGGTATAGGCACTTATTAATATTACACCAAACTGAATGTAGATGGGGTAACATTAGTGGTTCGGGAGCTGGCTACAATAACCACATATTTATGCACATGTCATACATTAATTGGGCCAGCCACTGGTTACTACTATAACCTTTCTATGTGTATATGCTTAAACATTTCAGTGGCTTTGGTGCTTACTAAGGTTATAACCAAAAGTAAATGTACATGCTATACATCTCTCTGGTTTGGACACCAATCAATAGAACAACCAAACTGAAGGTAAATGTTAAACTGATGAGTAATGGGTGTGGTAAGGTTCTAGGCATTTCCGGAGGGTGCCTATATAGCCTTCAGGTTTGTATGTAAGCATGGTAACACAAGCCAAGGCTCCAGTATCCCTGGTTCATGTCTGTTTCAAATAACTTTGATTTAGGTTATAAGCATGCATTACTCTTGCAAGTAAGCCAATAGGGTAACATATGCTTACTGATAACAGCAGCCAAGACTGACTTAAAGGCGCTAGCCAAGTCAGATATAGGTATTAGGAACTTAATTAAGTGCGTCAGCTGTGTTGCAGAGAAGTATTATACCCTTATTTACAGCAGTCCATAAGGGCTTAGAGGACTGTGTCCCGGTAAGTATGCCACAATCAGTATAAGGGTTACAGATACAGTAAAGGTGGTAACTGATGTAGACATATATCTTGTCTAAATGGATTGGCTAAGGCCAATTCTGATTCATACAAATGCTATGTAATATATAGGATTATGCACCGTTACAAAGATGGTGCGAGAGTAGTGGCCAATTCTGGTTTAAAGGTATACGACTATACTGCATATGGGTGTTATGCAATAGTCAAACAGCAGGTAGATATTATGCAATTGCTGTATTATAACATGGACTTGTAGACCACAACTTTTGAAGTCGACGTGGTCCATATTTTTGCTTACATTCATAACTATAGTCTGTTGGAATAGTTATCAGTCTTAAGGCTCTCACTAATTAGAGTCTATGTTCTATTCCTGCTTATTAAGAAAATAAGATAAGTACGGTATCCTGCTTTTGGCCTGGATAAATGGATGTAGACATGTATACAGTCATATATACATTTAGCAAGGCTTCTAATATCGCCACAGCTGGAGATCAGGCAAGATAAATGTTCTGTATATTCCAATGATAAATCAAGGTCTATTTATAAAACTGGTATGAGATTCATCAGGATCTCTTTCTTGGTTACAGGGGTGCAACTTATCTGGTCTCAGTCTGGAAGACAGTGGGTACATCAGTCAGTGCAAATTTTTGGTTAATTCACATATACTGTATTCACTACTGCCACAGGGTTTTAGAGCCTTGCAATGAGGTATTTTATAGTACAGATCTATTTAGTTTGTCTCAAATACAATAGGGGTCAGCTCTCGGACTATATACTCATGGAACATATTATATTAATGGGTACCATATAAAGCTGGCTGTAAAATTAGGTATTCTCCATCAAATCAGTTATAGCTAAAAGTTTTGATCCACAGGTTCATTATAACAGGCTATTTCTGTAATGTTAATCCTTATGGTGGACAGGAAGCATGCAATCTTGGCATGCTGGGTTTTCTAAAGGTCTATGTTACTCTGGGTTTAGCCTTTTACACCTCCATAGACTGGCCCGGCTAGTTGAGGTAAGTATCATAGGGCTTAACATAAAGCTATAAAAAGGGTCTTATTCACTTTATCCTTTTAGACTGAGGCTTCAGTATCGGCCTTAGGCAAGGTCCTGGTTATTGCATCCCTTACCAACAGGCTTGGACATGCTAGTATGGAGTTCCATTGCAGATTAATAGGTAAATAATTATATCCCCATACCTAGATTAATTTTAATCTTGAACACTTAAGGATGGTCTCATGAACTGTCCATGTCCGGGGATTTGAGAATAACCAATCAAGCAGTGGTGTTGGTTGTAATACTTCCATGAGTCATTCAAATTTCTTCCTATATGGTAAACTCATGGGAGCATGCCATACAGATTGTTTATAGGCCCAATCTATGGGGTACAATAACTCCAGCTATGTACAGGTCACATCCGTGAAGGCTCGAGGACTGTATCATAGCAAGGTTATGCATATCTGCAGGCATTTCTTTTACCTGGTCTACTCCAGGGCACGGTGAGCTTTAATACTATCAAGTCTTGTTTGGTGTTGGCTCATGAGCTAAAGATTAAAACAATTTCAATCTGTACAGAATGCAGAATGCTTCTAGATCCCTCACAGGGCAGGTAAGGTATTCCCACATTGACAGCACTCCTTCTCCATAAGTCATTCTACGGACCTCTCATTGAGAGGTGTATTGGTTATGGTCTAGAATAAATAAAGGTTCCTTAGTATTAAAGAGACGGGGAACTACACTAGTAGTCCTTCTGATGGGAGCACTGGGGCGGGGCTATCCCGGTAAGTATTACATGGAGTTGTACAGGAAACGAAGATCACGGTAAGTATGATACAATCTTCCCTTATCCCTACCTACTGGCAGGGGTTGCTACTTTTCTTTGTTTGTCTCTCTGTGGATAAAGATTACCTGTAGGACTCACTGTGGGTCCTGCTAACTAAGGCTGGGGCCACATTATTTTTCATGGTGATGCTGGACCTAATACAGACTCTTGAGGTAATCCAACAAGAAAATTTCCATTCATCACCACTCTTTGGAGCACATTTACTAAAGGGCAAATTGTGGATGTTTAACTAAATTTAGCTCAGCGCTAAAGAACTTTCATGCCTTTCGCCAGACAAATTTTCGTTCAGACAAACATATGTAAATCCGCAAATTTATCAAAGTGTAAACTTTCCAAAACATTACCCTTTCTACCAAAGTATACTATGCCTTGTTCTACCTGGTGAATTGTTAAGATGAACTACATCCTAAACATTACTATGTCAGTGACATCATGTTCTGTATTCAAAAAAAGTCATTAAAGAAATGCTGGTGTTTATTCATATTTTAATGTGGGATGTTTAAAAGTTAAATATATGTTATTTGCACTTTTTAACCATTTGAAGCGCGTGCCACATTTGTTTTAGGATTGGCTCATTTTTTGGACAATAGAGGATATCGTTTGTCTTTATTTTGCTTCCTTGGACATTTTTATTAAATGGCTACTTCACGTAATTTCACCATCACTAATAAAGACATAGATATGACCTGTATGTCCCAGTCATATTTAAATTGGCATAAGCATGTGTTTGTGAAGTTTCCATAAGAAGAAAGTAATGCTAGAGAAACTTTCGTGCTGACAAATTTATGCTAGTGAAAGTCATTATCCATTTGCTGGCACAAAAGTTCCGCAAAGTATGGTGAAGCTTTCTGAAGCAAAAATTTGGACCTAAGTTAATGTGCCCCTTAGAGGCTCATTTATGAATGCAAGTAGAGTGTGCAAGGTGGAATTTGAGACCAACATTTTTACCCTCAATGCAGCATTGTATCCTATGTACTGATTCGCACATTAAAACACATGCAATTGTGCTTGTGTGCATTTGACAGATTGGACGCAAAAGAAATCAGGGAGTTGGAACAGCATCATTGCTGGCATTTGGCATTAAAATGACATCTGTGTGTGATTATGTACTGTAGGTGCTGTACCTATTGATGCAGCCCGCAGTGGAAACCCTGGAATTACTACCACTATTCTTTCAAACAAACTAGTCAGACGCAGTGGCTCAGATAGGCACAACTGCACCCAGCAGCTACATTTATCTTTGGACAACTGCTACTGTGGTCATGTGGAACACATTCTATTCATGTTGTCAGTTACTCCACTTACTAAAAATCCCATAGGAATGAATGGAAAGTGTTTCAGTTTTTTGTGGTGAGGTCTAATCTGACATTTTGATAAATCTACCCCAAAGTATTTGAAATATATTATATCTTAATCCATAATACCTCCTCAAAAAAAACAGTGCTGTCATATATACTGTACATATAGCAAAGGTCTGAAGTACGGACACAACAATGGAATTGGCTTGGTTCAAAGTACAAAAAGAAAGGCCCTTTTTTTTAGCAGTTTGCACCTTGTCCAACAATCAGTGGCACTGCGCCATTGAAGGCAATTAAGAACCTTGCCTCAGACAGCTGAATTTCCCCTTTTATCTTCAGCCTTACTTTGTTGGTGGTATGAAAGAGGAAAACTGGATAGGAAATAATATACAGCTTGGTGTATTAAAAGTCAGTGAAACTTTCTTTTAAGCTTGTTGCTATAAATTATTTGGAACTTGACATGGCATGCCTATGTGTCATATCCACTGAATAAATTAAATCCGGGCACGAAAATATTACTTTAAAATAAGGGATAAGTACAGCTCATTACTTTCTGCCTTGCCAGTTTTATATGGATGAAACATGGGATGGATTAATTGGTTTGGACTCGACCACAGGTCCAATTATAGAAACATATTGGTTCGCAGCATTATTATATACACTGCTGTGCAGGAAATTGTGTGAAAATTTAACGGATTTCAGATGTAATAATGGAGAATATGACTCAGCAAAGGTTTAAATGTCTGAATGGGAACACTGCAGCTTGCTTAAAATGTATCTCCTGTGTACTGAAAGGTTATTCTGTGTCATAGCGATTCAAAAAAATTGCAGTGTCAGTTTACAAATTTATTCAGCCTGTGAAAACAAATTACTTTCCGCACTAAGGCTAAATAATGCATTTCCTAGCTCTGTGCTTAAATGTGAAATAAAGTAAATATAAATCACAGGAAAGATCAGTCCATCTTAAGCATTACATGTATTATTTGAAGATGCGTTGTATACAAAAACCCACCATATGATGTAAGACCACCATTTGGATTTTCTTCTACCGTTTTAGATGTGGTTCTATTGTTAACAGTGGGTTGGATCACGTTGATCTGGAAAATGTTGGGGATGCAAGACAATAAAGGGGCAGTATACTGTCCTGTACAAAACAAATTCAATTAACAGGTCTTGTGCTAAGCATGTTTTCCCTATTGTTTTAATCACTATAAATGTTTTTATTACTACAGGAAAATTGAAGCTACACCATGTTTGGTCCGTTAAGGGTATGTTCACCTTCGAGCAATAGAAAAAAAAACATTTTTGTAAATTATCTTCATTATTCTAATTGTTTCCTTTTGAAGATACACACAATGTAAGATGTGGATTAGTGGCAACACCACTCTGTAAGGGAAGAAGCCAAGACATTTAAGACTTAATCTGTACTACCTATACCTTCCCTCTCTTGCATCATTTGTATATGTTGACATAGTAACATAGTAACATAGTAAGTTAGGTTGAAAAAAGACACACGTCCATCAAGTTCAAATTTTTTTTAACCTGCCTATCTGCCAGTTGATACAGAGGAAGGCAAAAAAAACCCCCATCTTAAGCCTCTCCAATTTGCCTCAGAGGGGGAAAAATTGCAATCGGACTAGTCCCTGGATCAACTTGTACTATGAGCTATCTTCCATAGCCCTGTATTCCTTCACTTGCTAAAAAGCCATCCAATCCCTTCCTAAAGCTATCTAATGTATCAGCCTGTACAACTGGTTCAGGAAGAGAATTCCACATCTTCACAGCTCTCTCTAAAAAAAACCCTTCAGAATATTTAGATGGAACCTCTTTTCTTCTAATCAGAATGGGTGAGCTTGTGTCAGCTGGAAAGACCTACTGGTAAATAAAGCATTAGAGAGATTATTATATGATCCCCTTATATATTTATACATAGTTATCATATCACCCCTTAAGTGCCTCTTCTCCAGTGTGAACATCCCCAATTTGGCCAGTCTTTCCTTACAGCTAAGATTTTACATACCTTTTACCAGCTTAGTTGCCCTTCTCTGCACCCTCTCTAATACAATAATGTCTTGTTTGAGTGATGGGGACCAACACTGTACAGCATATTCTAGATGGGGCCTTACCAGTGCTCTATAAAGTGGAAGAAGGCCCCCTTCCTGTTGTGAATCAATGACCCTTTTAATACAGCTCAAAACCTTATTTGCCCTTGATGCTGTTGACTGGCATTGCTTGCTACAGCCAAGTTTATCATCTATGAGGACTCCAAGGTCCTTTTCCATAATGGATTTGCCTAGTGCAGTCCCATTAAGGGTATAAGTGGCTTGGATATTTTTACATCCCAGGTGCATAACTTTACATTTATGAACATTGAATCTCATTTGCCACTTAGCTGCCCAGATTGCCAGTTTGTCAAGATCCTGTTGCAAGGATGACACATCATGGATGGAATTAATTTGGCTGGATATTTTTGTGTTATCTGGAAACACTGATACATCACTTATAATACCCTCCCCTAAGTCATTAATTTAAGTTAAATAAAAGTGGACCCAATACCGAGCCCTGAGGGACCCCACTGAGAACCTTACTCCAAGCAGAGAATGTACTATTAATAACCACTCTTGGTACCCAATCCTGTAGCCAGTTTCCTATCCATATGCAAACAATAAGCCCAACAGACCTTAGTTTAGAATGCAGTCGTTTGTGGGGCAAAATCCAAATAGATTACATCTACTGCCCTCCATCTGTCCAGCATCTTACTTACCTCATCATAAAAAGCAAAATCAAACTTGTCTGACATGACCTATCTTTCATAAAGGCATGCTGATTGCTGCTCATAATGTCATTCACAAGGACAACATTTTGAATGTGATCCCTTAACAAGAGTTCAAATAATTTGCCCACCACTGATGTCAACGTTACTGGCCTATAATTGCCAGGTTGAAATCATAATCCCTTTTTAAATATTGGAAATTGGAATCAGTTTTTCTCCAATCCATAGGTACCATACCAGATGAAAGGGAATCTGAGAAAATCAGAAATAGGGGCTGGTCTAAAACTGAACTAACCTCTCTTAGAACCCGGGGTTGTATGCCATCAGGCCCTAGAGCCTTGTTAACATTAATTTTTATTAAAGCTTTATGGATCATATCCTGAGTCAGCCACTGACTAGATTGAGCTGAGCCATCTGTGCAGCTATGAAGTAAGCCTGGGAATTCAGACTCCTCTATTGTATACACTGAAGAAAAGAACTGATTTAGCACATTTGCCTTTTCTGTATCTGTTACAACCATACTTGTACCATTGTTTAATGGATCAACACTCTCAACCTGCATCTTTTTACTATTAATATATTTAAAAAACTTCTTGGGGTTAGTCTTAGCCTCTGCTGCAATGCACTCTTCATTTCCTTTCTTTGCCTTCCGAATTGCTGATTTACAACATTTATTATAGTGTTTATATTCATTAAATGCAGCTTCTGTCCCAACAGATTTGTAGTTTTTAAATGCCTTTCTCTTTTGTCCTATTAACTTCTTTACTTCTATATTAAGCCACATAGGGGGATTCTTAGAGCTTGTACATTTACTTCTTAAGGGAATAAATTTAGAACAATAATGATTTAATAACATTTAAAATGACAACCATTTTCTGTTAGCTGAAAACATAATGCCCCAATCAATTCTCTGAAGGGCAGCCCTCAAAGCACTAAAATTAGCTTTCCTGAAATTCATGGTTTTGTTGCCCCAGTGTATATTTGTTTTTTGCACCAGACATTAAATGATGGACATTATGGTCACTATTACCCAGGGGTTCAATGACTTGCACATTTTCTATAAGTTCTGGTTCATTTGAGATCACTAATCAAAATAAAATTTTTCCTGGTTGGCTCCTCAACAACCTGTGCCATAAAATTGTCATGCAACAAGTTTATAAACTTGTTCCCATTAACTGATCTGGCAGAACTGTTGCTCCAGTCAACATCTAGGTAATTAAAATCCCCCATTATCATTACCTTACGCAAACTAGCAACCTTTTCTATTTGCATCAGGAGCTTAGCCTCCTCCTCGTCACTTACATTAGGGGGTCTATAGCATACCCCTACAATTAATTTGCTGGACTCTTTACAATTGGCGAAGAACTCCACCATAAGACTTCTGCCCCCTCATTTTCTAACATAACCTCCTCCTTTATATAAGCTTTTAAATCCTGCCTGACAAACAGTTATACCCCTCCTCCTTTTCTATTGCCTCTGTCCCTCCGAAACAAAGTATAGCTGCTGATATTAACTGCCCAGTCATGCGACTCATTCAGCCATGTTTCGTCCACACCAATCACACCAAATTTTCCCTCCAGCACCAGCACCTCCAGCTCTCCCATTTTACCAGTCAGGCTCCTTGTATTTGCAAACATACATTTAATACTGGTGCCATATTGAACAAATGTCATGGGGTCCTCCCGATCCTTTACAGTACCCCCTACCAAATTTCCACCCCCATTTTCCCTTCCTTTGCCCACTATCTCATCTAACCTGCCTTCCACTGAATCTTTTACTGAACCCTCCCCCCACGCATAGTTTAAAATCTCCTCCAACGGTCTAGCCATCTTCTCCCCCAAAACAGCTGCACCGTCATCATTGAAGTGCAGCCCATCCCTAGCAAAGAGCCTATAGCCGACTGAGAAATCAGCCCAGTTCTTCAAAAACCCAAAAAACCCTCCTCCCTACACCAATCTCTCAGCCATGCATTAATCTCCCTAAACTCCCACTGTCTTCTTAGCATTGCTCGTGGCATAGGTAATATCTCTGAGAAAATTACCTTGGAAGCCCTCGCACTCAACTTTACACCTAGTTTTTTAAAATTGTTCTTGAAGACTTCACCACCTCTACTAACTTGGTCATTGGTACCTATGTGTACCAAGACTGCCAGGTCTTCCCCAGCCCCTCCCAATAATCTGTCCACTCGTTCCACCACATGCCGAACCCTAGCACCGGGCAAGCAGCAGACTGTTCGGCGTGAAGGGTCCTTTATGGCAGATTACCCTATCGACCTTTCTAATAATTAAATCCCCTGTAACTAGAACCTGCCTTTCCTTCCTTGCACTCCCCCCACCACCCAAATTAAGCCACTGCCTCCCAGGGGGCTTTGAGAGTCAGCCTGCTCCATACATGCCAGTTCAGAGCTTTCCTTCACAGCATCTTCAGCCAAAATGGTGAATTTGCTGTTTTGGACAAGCTTTGGACCAGCCCCCCTACCCTTCTGTCACCTACTTCCCCTCCTGACTGTTTGTTACAATTGGCTGGTAATAATTATATTCTTTAGTTGGCTGCAACAAATCTTTCAACTAATCTCCCCCAAATACTTTTATTCTGGAGATAAAGTGAATCGCCGGTGGTAAAACATATGTGCTGCTTCATTTTTCTTATGTCAGACACTTCCTCTTGAGGCAAATTGAAGAGGTAGAGAAAGCAAATTAAAAAGAGTTTCAGTAGTCAACACATGTATGATGAGAGAGTGAATCAGAATATTAGTGGCATTTTGGGTGATAGATAATTGCATGACAACTATGTATAAAGATATA
Source organism: Xenopus petersii (assembly GCA_038501925.1). Taxonomy (NCBI): domain Eukaryota; kingdom Metazoa; phylum Chordata; class Amphibia; order Anura; family Pipidae; genus Xenopus; species Xenopus petersii. Next base: position 65,449,566 of record CM076675.1, read on the forward strand.
CATAAGGCAACCATATAAAAGATTACAGTAGATTCTTCCAGCAGCTTATGGAATCCGATATATTAGATAGCTTCAGACCTTTTAAGCAAGTGAGGGGTTACTGATATTCCAATGGCCCTGTTGAAGTCAGAAAACCTTTTTTTTTCTCCCACTGAGGCAAATTGAAGATAACTTTAAATGAGATTTTTGCCTGGATCAGCAAGCAGTTAGGCAGGGTTTATTTAGACAAAAATATTGAACTTGAACTAATATTGAACTTCAATATTAATGTGCTCATAGCACTTTGAATGCACACCATAAATGTAAATATATTCCTTTGGGGGCTTAGGGGTCAACTCAGACTTAAGAGATGTAAAAATAATAATTTTATGAGATTCTTAAAGGCGATGGAGACATTTTGCCTTATGAAAGAAAATGTAACTTTAAGTAACTTTCCAATACACATTAAACAAACGCTTTTGATGGTTTTATTAGGCAAATTTTTATATTTATGTAACCCTTTCAACACCCCTTCAGTCATGTTACACTCCATGTGTGACACTTACCTGATAGCACTGGACAAACCCGAGCCACTCCATAGAGACTGGGTACCTGGTACTTACTAATGCAGTGCCACCACCTAGTAGGATCTGGAAATGAACCTTCGGGTGGCCCCACTAGGAACACAGTCATAAAACACACACAGTGTTCGTTAAACTGAATAACTGTTTATCTAAAATAAATGGCCAACTAATACAGGCATTAGGCATTAGGGCCTCACTATCTGCCTAAGCAGGCACTAACTATCTGCCTAGCTAAAGGAATTTAAAGTCTTTTAATGTATTTCCAACAACATCTTGTAGATACTGTATACATTTGGCTAGAACCTTCTCATAAACAGTTTGCAGATACAGTTACTACAGACTAGAGTCAAATACAAAACTAGCCAAACTAGATGTCACGTAAATTCCATGAATTTAACTTAGATTTGTACTGGCTTACTGATTACATTAAGAAGCTTAAGCAACTGTTAAGCTGAATTTCATTTAAATGTAGACACCTTTCTGCATATGTGTGCATGTCTGTGAATAATTTTTATTTATTAATTATTTAACTTATTATTGATGTCAAACCTTTGAACAGAAAAGTTTTGTAGTGGGTTGTCTGCTTACTGTTTTGCCTGTAAATTAATTTAATTTTTGCCATGGCCTTAACAATGTGCATTCTGCACCTTGCACCATACTTTTATCCCACTGCAGAGTGCAGATTGGACAGCTGGTAAGTTCTTCGTGCTTTTGCACTTGCAATGCACCTGGGGCAATTGTTAATGGCCCTAGAATTTAAACTCCAGCTTAAAGGATATGTCACGGCTGGCACCCGATACCAGAACAAATGCCAAGCACCCTGGTCTCGGCTCGGCTTTACCAGTAGTGTGACCACCGTTGGGCTTCGGGAGGAGCCCTCAGCTTACTTGGGTGCCACCTGGACTTTACGAGGAGTGCAAGGCGAGATGTTCTGGCTGGCGAAGGGGCACAGCTGTTAGCAAAGTCTTTTGGGCCGAAGGTCACGGTACAAAAGGATTAGGCAGAAGGATGGTCAGACAGGCTGGGTCGAGGCAGGCGGATATCAGAATCGTCAGGTAGGCAAGGGTCAAACCGGGTTGTCAATCAAGGGGTCAAGCAGGAGAGTTGTTGTAGGCAGGCTAAGGTCAGGATACAGAGTTCAGAGTAGTCAGGATACAGGCAGGGTCAAACACAGGTTATCAGACAGACAAGATTCAGATCAGATGCACTAGGCTCAGGAAACCACAAGAAACAAGTTCTATCACGGGCAAGGAACAGTACACTGAATGGGCCTTAAATAGTATTCAAAATTCCCGCCAAAACGTGTGCAAAAACGCGCCGCACTCAGGCGCACCGCGCGCCCTAATAACAAAGATGGCGCCTAGGAGACACGCGTCCCCGTCGGTAGAGCGGTGGCCGACCCCGCCGTGCAGGTAATTTTATTACAGGATAGTTGATGAAAATCGAAAACTTTCAAGCAAAACATGACATTATTAGATTCTTACTGTTTTCATATAAATGTATGCTATGTCATTATTAATTGTGTGCTGTTCACAAAAAATATGCTGCTTGTGTGAAATAACTTAAGCAATGCTACACTATACTGATGAGTAAGGATGATGCTACAGATTTGCGGTTTTTGTAGGATGCATTTTGTTTTGCTGTGAAAAAAATGCACAAAAAAAACACCCACTGACCTCAAAGCATTTACTGTGAGAAAAAAATCGACATTCAGGGGTCATTTATAGTGTTCAGGCAACACATATCTATTCACATATGGTTGTTTTGCACATCTCTCGTCCTAAACGTTGGAATATTGCGCTGCTGTGCCTGTCTTTCCTATTGTTGCGAATATTGTTGAGATGTGCATCATGCACAAATATTTGTGAATGGCTAGCACATGAGATGGGTGTTTGCATGTCTTTGACCATTGTGCATGGTGCTGGTGTGTGGATTCAGTGTTGGTGGTAATTTTGCAAATAAATATTCTCGATTTGCAAATACTGTTTAGGGAATAATTTTTCATCACCAAAGTTTTTATCATAAATATTCTTAATTTATGATTATGCCATATTTAAAAGCTCTTAAGCACAACACAACATGGATAAAAATTATCATTTACTGGAATACACTACTCTTGTCCATCTGTAAATGTAAATAAACACACATGGGGAAATATGTTGTAAAAAAGATAACAAATCATCTACTATTGTCCGAGTGGTTTATGTGAAACTAGCAACCTCAGCAAAGGCAATTTTAGGACATTTTAAAAAAATTATCACATGCCAATATGTTCAAGCAATTTCTCTTAAACCATTTTAAAAGCCATTTTCAGTTAAAAAAAACAAAGCAAGCAGCGAAGTTCCTCAAATTTCTATGTGTGCCAGATGTAACATGACCATGATAATGGTAATGGTTACCTTAAGTAAGGAATGGTTTACCTTGAAATATGTTTGTAGAATTTTCATTCATTCAGGTCATGGTTTATCTGTAGAAAATAAGTCAAATCAACTGGACTTGCTGTGTTTTCCTTGAAAATGTTTCACCAGTCAACCAACTAATGTCTGTCACATGTAATGCTGATTTGGCACCTCTCCCCGGAAGGTTTACTAACACCTCAAAGCTCCAATCATGCTAATACAATCAACACTTAACTTTATGACATCCTTGCTGATTATGATAAAGAGATTATTCTGATTGGAGCAACATTCCAGGGTATTCCAGAAAGATATTATTTACAAGTCATTGTAAATTGAGAAAGCCAGTTGGATGACTGGTGAAACGTCTTCAATAAAAACACAGCAAGTCCAGTTGATTTGACTTATTTCTACAGATTTACCTTGAAACAAATATTTATTTTTTCTAAATGCTTGTGGAAGAGCTCCATAAAACGAGTATATTTTAGTCTCTATTTTCTATTTGTTGATCTAGAATAAAGGATCAGTGGTATAATTTATCATAATAGTAAAAAGGAATTTAAAATAGCATAGACTCTCCAGCATATTTTTACTGTTAAAATTAACCTCATCATAAGTCCCTTAGCTGCCATATTTTCCAAAGCCCGCACACCATATATTAAACCATGTAAGCATAAATCTTTTGCAACAATATCCTTTTAAAGCTGTCAGACTAGAGGGATCTTTAGTCACTTTGGATAGGACTGGATTTGATACTAGGTCTTGCAGGTGAAAGGCTGATATATCAAGCCAGTAAATCATGTTTTCCGCCAACCCCTTGTAATGAATGAAGTGCCATTTCATACAATACCTAACTTAAGATTTTATTGATTAACTTTCATCTTGGAGTTCCACCTAAATCTAAGATGTATTGCCTGCTGTAGTTTTTACATGAACTGTCAAATTCATCTTGTCTTTTCAATGTTATGATGTGTACTGTATAGACAATAAACAACATCACGGTTTGAGCGTTATTCTAATGAATATACACAGGGCAGAAAGATTAATAATGATTTGATAGGAAGAGCACAGAACCAGGAAATTTCCACTTTCAGCTAAAACAATGGATCATTATTTGCTGTAAACACTTGTGCCTGAGGAGTGAAAACATTTGTTTTTTGGCATCTGTTGTTGAAATATTGTTTATACATTGGTGATGATAGCATCTCAATGTATGATATGGCAGAGGATAAACTAAAAGTATCTGCAATAATGAGAGATTCTCACAAGAAATCTTGTCACAGTTCCAACACAAGTTAAATATTGGCTTATTCATTGTTTAATAAATCAGTAAAAATGAAAATTAATGTTTTGGTATGTTTTATCTTTTATGATACAAGTTTAGTAAGTCCTAGTTTAGAATGTTAAAATACAGCACTGACCAATTAGGCTCTTCATTCTATTATTGTAAGGTACCTGTATCTGCAGCTTGTCCTCGTTTTGAGTATTTCTGGCGTCTGCCGCCCGCGCGTGCGTCCTTGCGCGGGTGTGCGTCCGTTCATTCTGACGCGCGCGCGTCACAATCGATGCAGGCGCGTTGACGCTGCGTGGTTACGTTTTGGCGCCAAACTTGTACCTGTAAATAGACGTCAGCAAGAGCAAACAGTGCTTGGTGATTTCCATTGCTAGTACTCGTTCCTGTGTTTTCCTGATAACTTTTGGATTTGCTTTTCTTGTTACCAACCTCGGCCTGACTTTGGACTTCGATTCTCTTCTGCCTGCCTACCGACCCTCTGCCTGATTATCGATACGACTATCTTCTGCCTGTCCCTGACTATGTATTACTTGCTGCCTGCCTACCGACCCTCTGCCTGATATTCGACCACGCTTTCTGCAACTTGCACTCGTCTCATCGTGTCAAGTCCTGCGAGCTGTACTCTAACAGCAGTTCTAACTGCTCTTACTACTTAAGTCTCCAAAAGAGCCTGACAATTATACACACTATTATAAGTCGTTATACCGAACAATGCTTATCTGTTCCCTTGACCATGTAGTTTTCTCCATCGAGTTTCCGATACACATAATAATAATTCTACAATTAATTATATTTATGCAATCTTTCTCCCCAGTCCTTTACATTTTAATGTAAATCACCAGCTAAAACTTCTACTTGATGGAAATGTTCCATTATAGAGTGATGTCAACAGTGCTTAAAGTTCGATTTATTTCTCATGTCAATGAAATAATTACCTATCTTCTTTAGCCAAAATATCACAGAAATTTGTCTGACTGGACAACTGCCTGGATGGCCAAAGAGCTGCTTGATGACAGCCTTTCCAAAAAATATCAACTGTATAGGCAACTTGAGATCTAATACTATTGCCCTAGTTAAATTCAAATATTATCATATATTTATAAAGTGCCAACATATTCTGTAGTGTTGTAAAATAAATGGGTGTTTAAATTGAACATATAGATTTACATAGAAACCGGGGTGATTCTTGCCCTTAAGCCGCCCTGAGGTGGCCACTGAGATTCCCTCCCCATTGTTCTTAATTTTTCTGCATCTAAGTGGGTCTGGGGGTGCTTTGCTTGTGCAGAGATCTGAGTTTCTAGTTTATTTCCCTGAAATTCAGCTGTTAAAGTTACCAGGAGTGGCTTTTTCCCCTGGTAACTTGCAGGTGCATCCCTGCATACAAAACAGCCAATAACTGATATATGAGGTAAAGAGGGTCCTGCCTAAAACAGATTAGAATATAAAAAGGGATCACACAGACCAACACAAATTGGGGCACTCAAGGTTAAAGATGTAAAAGGGCAATGTTTAAATATATATTCCACTTGGGTAATATCCCACTTAATATGATAGAAACTATCTGTTGTTTAAGTATTCCTTTTTATATATAGTTTTCATTTAAGATTATATAAGAAATTTCTATACTTAGCAAACAATTTTAGATATATTGTCAAATAGGATAAAATATAGCCATTTTATGCTTAAGACCAATCTTATTTGAATTTGATGACCTGCTCCCTTGATACAGGCCAGATACAGTAGATAGCAAACTGAGGGATATTTTGAGAGACAGGTAGGGAGACATACAGTATAGGGCAAGATATACAGACATGGACTAAAGGTCCCCGTAGACGCAAAGATTTTTCTTTGGTGAACGACCGATTTTAGCGAAATCCAACCAATCCCTCAAATTATCGTAAAGTTAGTGGGAATTGAACGATCATACATCTTACGGTTTTTCGGCAGAAAATTGATCGGCCAGGTTAAAAACTTTTTATCGGTCCCAGTGCAATCTATCTATGCTTGCAGGGCCAAGCAGGCAGCTACCCTCGGTTTTCCTGGCAATATCGCCTGAAATGGTCTTTTTAGTTGATGGACAAATCGTAAATTTAAATGATTGTTTAGAGATAATCGTGGATGTTCTCACGATAACGAAAAGATCTTTTAAAAATCTTTACATCTTTGGCCAGCTTTAGAGTGTCTTAATAATGAAAAGACAATGTAAGAGGTAGAGCATTGGTCAGGATTGTGGTAGAAAGCCATATACTAAGGGGCAAATTTACTCATGGTCGAATATCGAGGGTTAATTAACCCTCGATATTCAACTGCCGAATGGAAATCCGCAAACAGTTTGATTGAATGATCAAATTAAAAATCGTTCGATTTTAATCCATTGATCGAACGATTTTTCTTTGACCAAAAAATACTTAGAAAGCATATGGGGACCTTCCCCATAGGCTAACATTGCACTTCGGTAGGTTTTAGGTGGCGAAGTAGGGGGGTCAAAGTTTTTTTTAAAGATACAGTACTTTGATTATTGAATGGTCGAATAGTCGAACGATTTTTTATGATACTGTAGCTCCCACCCTTCCCAACTATAGTCAGGTGATCCCACTGGTGTCTAATAAAAGGATAGCCAAGTTTGGGACTTTTACTTTGAAAGCAGTGAGTAAGTTGCAGGTAAAACCTAGTCCCTTTGTAAAATATATAATGAAGCAATAGAATGAATCAGTTGAAAATTGAGCATAGGACTGGCCAGATATGGGATGACTTTGACGTAGTTGGCCAGCTTAAATATATTGCAATATATGGACAAGCAATCCCTGCTTTGTTTAAAGGGTAAGGCATTTTTCAGTAGCAGTATGCACAAAATGTCGCTGTCTTAAATATATTGATAATGGGTTGAGTGCAGAGGACTCTTGTATTTGTCTATATGTCCATGAAATTATCCAAGTCACTTTTTCAAGAATTAATAGAATCAACCATCACAACATCACCCGGCAGTGCATTCCACAACCTCATTGCACTCGCTAAAGAACCACCATCACAGCTTCAAATGAAAGATCTTTTACTCTAGTTTGAAGGGTTGGTCTCTGGTGCGATGATCCTCTTTATGTGAAAAAGGTCCCCTGCTATTTGTCTACAATGTTCTCTTATGTACAGGTATCGGACACCTTATCCGGAAACCCAATATCCAGAAAGCTCCGAATTATGGAATGGCTGTCTCCCATAGACTCTTTTTTATCCAAATAATCCGCATTTTTAAAAATTATTTCCTTTTTCTCTGTAATAATAAAACAGTAGCTTGTACTTGATCCCAACTAAGATATAATTAATCCTTATCGGAAGCAAAATCAGCCTATTTGGTTTATTTAATGTTTAAATGAATTTCTAGTAGACTTAAGGTATGAAGACCCAAATTACGGAAAGATCCATTATCCGGAAAACCCTAGGTCCCGAGCATTCTGGATAGCAGGTCCCATACCTGTACTTGTAAAGTGTAACCATGTCCCCTTGCAAGCGTCTTTTTCTTCCAGAAAAAACCCCAACCTTGTCTTCCCTTATAATTTAAGTTATCCACCCCTCTAACCAATTTAGTTGCATGTCTCTGCACTCTCTCCAGCTCATTTATATGCACTGCATACTCCAGGTATGGCCATACCAGGGACCTATAAAGAGGCATAATTATGTTTTCATCCCTTGAGTTTATGCCCTATTTTATGCAAGACAGTACTTTACTTGCTTTAGTGTCCAGAATTAGACAATATACTATAGACAAAAAAAAAACTAGATCCTTCGCAACTAAGAAAAACCCTCTAGGGGCAGATTTATTAAGGGTCGAAGTGAATTCGAGGGAATTTTCAAAGTTATAAAAATTTGAAATTCAAAGTAATTTTTTGGAAACTTCAACCATCAAATAGTATACTATGACTTTGAATTTACTTCGAATTTGATTCGAAGTAAAAATAGTTTGAATATTCGACCATTCGATAATTGAAGTACTGTCTCTTTAAAAAAACTTCAACTTCAATACTTTACAAATTAAACCTACCGAAGTGCTATGTTAGCCTATGGGGACCTTCTACAACCATTTAGCTAACCAAAAGTCTTTACACATCGAAGTAAAATCGTTCGATCGTACGCTAAATTCGTTGAATCGTTGAATCGAACGATTTTACTTTGATTGTTCGTTGCCCAAATTCGGTGAAAAATACTTTGACTTCGATATTCGAAGAATTTTAATACGATGGTCGAATTTCGAAGTATTCGACCCTTGATAAATCTGCCCCTTAGTGTATAACTTGCATATATATTATTTTTGCCAAAGTGCATAACCTTGTATTTATCAACATTGAACCTCATTTTCCAGTTTGCTTCCCAGTTTTCCAATTTAGTCAAATCTCTCTGCAAAGTGGCAGCATCCTGCATGGAACCTATAGTTCTGCATAATTTTGTATCATCAGCAAAAATAGAAAAATTACTTTCAATGCCCACCTGCAGGTCATTAAAAAACAAGTTTAAAAGCAAAGGACCAAGTACAGAGCCCTGTGGTAGCAATTTTCATTGTGGCAGGGCTTATGCAAAACCAGTTCCCTTTTTGCCATGAAGCAAGGTAACCCGCTTGCTTCTTGTGGCACACTATTATTGAAGACAAAAAGCTACATCTGGTAATTTGGAAAACAAAATATATATTTTTGTAAAATAGGAAATGTGTCCATTAAAATGAAAACCAGGATGCTCTTTTACAAGTTGCAGACACAACTTGTAAAAGAAACATACAACTTTTTAAAAGGTCTGTGCATCCTTATGGCCGTTGAAAGTGTATTATACTCCATTTTAACTTTGGAGTAAAAAGGAGCACTATCTGTTCTTTGGAAAAGTTATGAGGGAGCCTGGCGGAAGAAGGCATGACTGGAAGGCAGGGGGGGGGAGAGGAAGAAGATGTAGGAAGGGGAAGTGAAACAAGTGGGCAGTCCAGGAGTAGTTTGGGATAAAAGGGAAAGTGCGGGAGAAATCACTTCCTTTTCCTACCTCAGAGTAACACACAGGTTAGGAGCAGTCCCACCCTTCCCACTTTAGTGTTGCAGAGTATTAAAAAGATCATTTAAGAGATTATTTAAGAGACAAATAATAATTTATTAATAATATTATCGCTTCAATCAATTTCATAACACAGCCTATTCTATTTTTTTATCAGTAAATCCCATCTATTGGTGTTTTTAACAACCCATTAAGTTTATTCTCTATAGTAAATGGCATTCCGGCATTCCATGTACTACTTTCCAACCACATCAAAGATTTCCATGACGGGAAAGACAACCAAGTTAAGACAAGTTAATCAAGTCTTTGATGTTATAGCACAATTTTAATACACTGTACCCAGTGCATCCATATTTATGCTGAATTTAGATATGGGTAAATTAAAATAAAATCCATATTTTGCTTTATACAAATATGGGACCTGTTATCCAGAATGCTAGGGACCTTGGGTATTCCAGATAACAGATCTTTTGTAATTTTGGATCTTTATGCCTTAAATCTATTTAAAAATCATACAAACATGAAATAAACTAAATATGCTAGTTTTGCTTCCAATAAGAATGAATGAAAAGGTACTTTTTAATTATTACAGAGAAAAAGGAAATAATTGTTGAAGATTTGGATTATTTTGATAAAATGGAGTGTACGGGAGATGGCCTTCTCGTAATTCAGAGCTTTCCGGATAACGAATCCCATACCCTTAATGGGAAAAAGTGAATACTATTTTATTTTAAGTAATTCATAAAAAGTATATTTACAGATAGCATATAGAGACCTATTTATCAACAGTCTCATTTTAGTGGTTTTTGAAACCACAACTAAACCCATTTTCTCCAAAACGATGAATGTCATGAAATTTATTGAAATATCCAAACTGAAAAAGCACAAATAAGTTACGAAATTCTTTACTTTTTTGACTTGTCTCACAAAAACTCCAACTTTTTTGTATGAGTCAAAAACCACTGAAAACCTCTAAAACCATGAATCAAAGTAAGATCTTCCAGTTGTAAAAGGGACATCTGCCATTGCCTTTTTTTCATTTAGACAGCTTTTGGCTGGAGTGTTTTTGTATTCTGAATTTGCTTAATAGATCATAGAATAGGTGTGTTTTTTTTCTGTGACTTTTTCAGGCCTGGCCCTCATACAGATGAGAACCACTGATTTGTTTGTCCAAAACATTTGGTTCAGCATTAGCAAAAATCTTAGTTCCAAAAAATTCTTACAGAAACATTTAGCAAGGCCAGTTTTCTAGATGTTTCACAAATGATGCATTCAAAATGTAGTCATTAAACTGATTTTGTCACAAGCAGGATATTCTTACACATTAACCCCATACTTGGCCATAGAGTAGAAATAGGCACCAGGTTATTGCTTTAATTAGTTTTATAGACAAATGAGAATATGACAAATACTTTTTCTCATCTCAAGAACCACAGTTTAAATAATGAAGCCTGGAAGCAAGTGAGTTCTATTCCCTTCTTCAAAGAAGTTACTTATTTCTGTCACCTATATCACACAGAATTTGTGTAATATTTATATGTATGTACACAATGTATTTCAAAAAATCTGTCTGTTCCTCTCACCTGCATATTATTGCAAAATATTTTAAACCAGGTATCCCAGCATTTATTTATTTTACTATTGGCAAAATAAGACCCAGCTAGCAATGAGCGAATCTGTCCCGCTTCTCAAAAAAAATTCACAAAACTCCAAACAATATTTGCGAATCTAATTGAAGTCAGAGTGTCAAAAACATTTTTACGTGCTACAATTTTTTACACGCAAAATTTTTTTTACAAGCGCAATAGTTTTTTATCATTCCAAATGCATTAAAGGCAATGGAAATTTTTTCTTATAGCGACTTTTTCCGCTGCGACTTTTTCCACAACTAATTTTTGCTGCAGTTTCTTGAAAAAAATTTGCAGGTGGCGAAATGCGGAATTTCTCTGCAAATCCATGCCTGGTGAATACATTTGCTTATCACTAGACCCAGCACCAGCTGCAAGATTTTTTTGTTGTTTATTCTTTTTTATGTGAATACAATAGTGATCAATGTAAATGTGTATAAATACTTTTCTATCATGCACAAGTGCTAAACTAAATTTTCAAAGCAGAAATGTGAAGGAAAATCCAAGTGACTTTCTGTTTATAAAGCACTACTGAGTTATTTGATTGTAGATCTAGGTTTATTATTGATACAAATAAATTTATTATGATTTCCTTTTTACATAAACAATCACCTTATAGCAATGTTATCAGCAACACCTAACACAGGAGCACTTCTAATTATACAAGGTAAATAAGAGGTGATGCATTAGTATATACAAAGGGGAGAAAACTTTCTGTCCACTAGGTGCCACAGTTGTTCCATGTGGTTCGAATGCATTGCCACGACGGCCATAAACCCAGCTATCGGCAGTGTATGCCCTTGGTTTGGATGATGGGTCACTTGATGGACAGCTCCAACTTAAACTGCTGTGATATGAAAAAATAGACAAACAGCTGGAGCTAGATTTATGATTCTTGTTAGTTCATCTGGGTAACTTACATGAATAAATGTTACATGCTAAATCTAAAACAGTCATATTAATTATAAATGTGTAAAAATGCCAAGGAATTTGTAATACATTGTCATATACACACAATGAAGATACCAAGCAGGTACACATTTTTGTACTGAATATCATTATTTCAATAGCTGATGCATGAGAGAGAGAGAGAGAGAGAGAGAGAGAGAGAGAGGTGTGGCGGTTTGTGTAAACAGAATTATTCTTTTCTCTGTTTATCCTTTATTAGTGTACATCTTCAGCATATTGTTGTGCATCATTTTTATTTATGCCGTACAATGTATAAATAGTAGCAGCATCATTTCCCAGCATTGCAGACTTATAAGCAGTTAACAGGATAGTTATTAGCTCCTATCGCAGATGGAAATGGTGGCTGTGTTTAATCAGTTGGTTCAGTTGCAGGGGATTGGCATCTCAGCTATCCATACATGTAATGCTGCAGAAAAGTTTTTTTTACAGGTTTTTTGGTTTTTGGATTCAATATAACTACAGGACCACTATAACCTCATCTGTTCCTGCAGAATTGCCTTTAGTACAGGGATATGCCTGTGCTACCTATGATGGAATAGTTATGACATCTCTCTCTCTATTTCTGTTCATGCTATGAGAAAGCTTAGAAACATGGACTGCACTTTTTGGCTATCCATCTAAAGGCATGCTGTGCCCCTTTTTTGCCCCATTTTTGCTTCTTGCTTTGGGATTGTTAGCAGAATGGGAGGCATGTGGTAGGAAGGACGCTGTGGTCCAGGGCTTGAACTAGGGGTGAGAAAAAGTAAAATCCGCACTTAGACACATTAAACTGGAAGTAGGGTTAGGCAGAAGAGACAGCTGCCTTTAGTACAGATGAGGGGAAGGGGGCGCAATACGATAATTAAAAAAAAAATACTGTGTAGTCACTGTTTATTCACTCTTACTTTAAAGGGATTCTGTTATGATTTTTATGATGTTGTTTTTATTTCTAAATTACACTGTTTATACTGCAAATAATTCACACTATAAGATAACATTTCATTCCTGAACCAGCAGGTGTATTTTTTTAAGTTGTAATATTGGTGTATAGGCGTCATCTCAGGTCATTTTGCCTGGCATGTGCTTTCAGAAAGAGCCAGCACTTTAGGATGGAACTGCTTTCTGGCAGGCTGTTGTTTCTCCTACTCAATGTAACTGAATGTTTTGCAGTGGGACATGGATTTTACTATTGAGTGCAGTGCCTAGACCTACCAGGCAGCTGTTATCTTGTATTAGGAAACTGCTATCTGATTACCTTCCCATTGTTCTGTTGTTAGACTGCTGGGGGAGGGAAAGGGAGGGGTTGATATCACTCCAACAGCTGTAAAGAGTGACAGAGCACAAGTCACATGACAGGGGGCGGCTGGGAAACTGACTATGCCTAGCCCCATATCAGATTTCAAAATTAAATATAAAAAAATATGTTCAGTGCAGAATTCTGCTGGAGCATAATTAATAACTGATGCGTTTTGAAAAACAACATTTTTTTCCCATGACAGTATCCCTTTAAGTTCAGGAATAGTCAAGCGGGAGTGGTCCACAGCAGGGAGTTGGGGCCTGGGGGGTATCTGTTAAGGGTCTTTACTGGTAGGGGGGCTGCCTCAACCATGGGTGGACTGGGAGGGCAGTGGTAGCCAAGACAAGCCGCATTTGCCTTGGGCTTGCCTTAGCTGGGTAGGCAAAGCTTAAAATACAAGATGGGCCTTCATAGAAGCTGGTAAAAATGATCTTCCATCATTTCTTTATTGCTTGTTCAGTAAGAAGCATAGAATACCTAGAACTAGACAAATAATTTCTGATACTAGGTCTATTTTTTTGAATCACCTGTTATCAAATACTGTTCTACCTAAATGATCTTTCATTGACTCTGTTTGATTTTTTAAGACATTATGCACTTAAAAAGCTTTTTGGGTTTTCTCTTTTTGATGATTGACTCTTTAGAAGTTATCATTTATTTAGAAAGCATCAACATATTCTACATGATTATTTACTTCAGTCCCAAATTTACCCTCATGTAAGTTTTTTTGAGTGTGAGAGAAAGCTGGAATACTTAGAGGAAGCCTGCGTCTTTCATTTACGATACATATTAAAACACTGTATTAAAACACTTTGTTTACACTATGGTTTACATATGGTATGTAGTGAGTGAATGTTTTATCCATGTATGATTTTGCGGCAAATTTTTGACTTTCTCTGCTAGTGAAGAGTTTTGCGGAAAGGCTCCAAAAATTTCCTACATGGTTAGTTTTGCGTGTGACAAAAAAGTTGCGTGGTAGACAAAATTGCTGTGACAGACAAACTGCGTTTAAAATGCGCCGGCAAAAAATTCAGCGTGGCAAAAAAAAATTCTGCAAAATTATTTGGACGCCCATTGACTTTAATACATTTGGATGAGAGAGTATTTTGTTAAAAAAACATTTAAAATGTACTGCCTAGTCTTGTACAGTTATATTGTGTATATACATTATTGAATTGAAAATGCTGGTCCATTTCGAATACTACATACATTATTTGACCAAGCACCCACGAGTGGATTAACGAGTAAGAGTGCCTTGTTTTGCCGCAAAAATGACACCCATAGACTTGAATGGCGTCGTGCATCAAAAAAAAAGACGTGCGTCAAAAATAAATTTCGCCGCACGAGGCTGACGATATATTTATTTATTTATATATTAACTTGATGGTATTTTACAAATTGTTTCTTGATGCAAGCTGAAAGTTGTTTAGGTATGGAGTCATCTTAAAACCAATTTTCTTAGAAAACTCCAAAAACATTTCCAGCACAAAAGGTTATTGTCTGAAACCTTTCTCTATGCAAGGGCCCTCAGACAATTAGCAGGTCATAGGTGAAGGGAGCCATGATATATACAGTATATGGGAAGTCACAAGGGATGCAGGTTGTGCAGAAGAATCAGGTGTGGATCATAATGCAGGCAGGAAGAGGAAACATGTTTTGTAGTGGGGCTAATAGTTATGTCGTCTGTGTTTTAATGCTATCACTGTTTGGGAATGGGGCAGAATATGGCAGACAGGCAGGGATCAAAACCAGAGAATATGCAGACAAAATCACACCCAGGAACTAAACAAGTTAGACCTAACAATGGGCAATACGTTTGGGCTTAAAGCCCCTTTAAATATTAGAATTTCACACAGAAAGATGTGATGAGTTCATGATCACGGCACATAAAACTCAGAAGTGAGTGTCTTGCATGCCGTAGGAGAACTGGCACCTGAGGAAGAAGATCACTGCGTCAGGCATCCCCGCCAGCCCACTAGACCACCAGGGTGAGTCTTTACATTGCCCCCCTCGAGGAGGGGCCACCGGACCCCCAGGCTTGTCTGGAAACCTAACATGGAATTGTTTCAGAAGACAATCAGCCCTGACATTAGAAAGAGGAACCCAAGAGTTTTCCTCTGGACCATATCTCATCCATTGTACTAAATACTGTAATTTACCCCACACAAGGCAAGAGTCAAGGAGTCTCTGGACTAAAAATTCAGGCTGATCTTCTACCAACACTGGTGAAGATTGCTTTCGAACCTGTATGGCTGGTTTTAAAAGGGAAACATGAACATGAAGTTAAAGATCTTAAAATTATCAGGAAGCTTGAGGTGGACAGAGGAAGGGTTAATAATCTCCATGATAGGATATGGATCAATAAACCTAGGTCCTAGCTTAAGAGATGGAACCTAAAGTTTAATATTATGTGTAGATAACCAAACCATGTTTCCAATCTGATATTTGGGTGCCTCCCTACCAGATCTATCGACTGCTCTCTTTTGAGCGGAAGTAGCTGCCGAAAGGGAATCATGTCGACCAAATCTTAGAAAAATGCGTTAAAGAAGAGTTAACAGAAGGTACAGAGGATAATTGACCACAGTATGAAAATGCTTTAGGATGCAAACCATAAACAATAACAAATGGATATTGCCCAGTAGATGCGTGAGATGAATTATTATAGGCAAACTCTGCCCAAGGTAACAGCTCATAAAGATTATCAGAAACATAATATATTAAAAATTGTTCAAGGGACTGATTTTCTCTTTCTGTCTGACCATTGTTTTGAGGGTGAAAATGATAAATCGATCCTAATCGGAGAGCAAAAGGCTCGCCAAAACTTAGAAACAAATTGTAATCCCCTGTCAGTCCATTGACTGGAAAACCATGTAATTTGAAGATATTAGAAATAAACAATTCAGCTAATGTTTTAGAAGAAGGCAGGTGTGGAAGAGGAATAAAGTTACTCATCTTGCTGAATCTATCAACCACCACCCAATCACAGTATTTCCTTGAAAACAAGGAAGATCTTCAATAAAATCCATCAAAAGAGGGCTTATTAGGAATAGGCAATGACCTTAACAACCCTTGTGAAGGAGTTCTAGAGGATTTTGATCTATTACAAACTGAGCAAGAATTAACACATTTTTGCACTTGTTTAAATGAAGGCCACCAAACATTTTGAGACAATAAGGCCATGGTTTTAGAAATACCCGGATGCCCTGCCATTTTAGAACTGTGAGCTTCACTGAGTACCTGCTCCCTCAGATTTTTGGAAACAAGAGATTCCCAGAAGGTGTATTACCTGGAGCTAATGTCTGAGCATGAGACTAAATCTGCCATAATCACCTCTTTGGGAATAATGGAAACAATCAAAAGATTCAGACAGATTTGATTCAAAACTCCAAGAGAGTGCGTCTGCTTTAGTACTTTTGGAATCAGGCCTGTACATCTGGCCTGTCTTGGATTTAAAGTTTTGCTGACTCAATATACAAAAGATTCTTGTGGTCAGTATAAACCGAGATACTGTAGTATGCTTAGCCCCCTCTAACAAGTGTCTCCAGTTTTCAAAGGCCCATTTAATAGCTAATAATTCTCTATTACCAGTATCATAATTGGCCTCAGAGGATGAGATTTTAATGGTAAAAAAGCACAAGATGTACTGTACCTTATTAGTTATTGGATGCCTTTGGGAAAGAACTAATTGCACACTCAATATAAGAAAAAAAAAATTAAAAAGTTCTTTATATCAAAAAAGGGGGATTACATAAATTGCAAAAAGTAATTGATTAGCCCGTAAATTACATAAATTGCAAAAAATAATTGTTTTGCAATTTATGTAATCCCCATTTTTTGAAATAATAAGCTTTTTAAATTTGTTTTGTAAATTGAGTGTGCAATCCGTTCTTGATCATTGGTATGTTAGCTTTGGAGACCCTTATGGGGAACCTCCTATGGATTAGCACCTCACATTTTGGTTATATTAATATTTTGGGAAAGAACTGCTCCTGCCCCAACTTCTGAGGCATCTACCTCCACAATAAAAGGTAGGGTTGTGTCAGGATGATGGAGGATATGGGCAGAAACAAATTATTATTTTAAGAATGGGGCAAATTCACTAAGCACCGAAAATACGCTAGTGACGCCTTCGACGCACTTTGCCGCACATCGCCAGGGCGCCGCTAATTCACTAAAATCCAAAGTTGCGCTCAGGGAGGCGGAAGGTAGCGAAGTTGCTCTAGCTTTAATTCGTCAAGCAAAGCGAAGTTACACTAGTGATGCCTAATTTGCATATGGCGCCAAGTTAAATTGACGTATATGTAGCAGCAAATACATTACACTACACAAGCCTGGGAAAGCTTCATAAAATAAAATAGAGTTGTTATTTCGCCCTATACATGTGCCCACTGTAGAGTTTAGGTGCCATTTGTTAGGAAATATAGGGGGAAGGAGGGTACCCCCAAAAAAATATACAATCTTTTTCAGCGTATCATTCTTAAAAAAGTAAGACGCCAGCATTTTTTGGGACTTAGAAAAAATGTAAACTTTTTTTGAAGCAAGCCCTATCTACTTCGCCTGGTCTGAAGTGGCGAAGGCAAGTCTGGCGCAAGAGGTAACGTTCAGAAAAATGTGTAAGTTAGTGAATTAGCGTAATTACCTTCGCCATAGCGAAACTTCGACTGGCGTAAGGGTGCGATGTAGCGTTAGAGTAGGTCCACTTCACTAGCGAATCTACACCAGCACCCATTAGTAAATCGGCGAAGTAACGAAATTACGTCACGCTGGCGAATTTGCGCTAGTGTTAGCCTTTTACGCTTTAGTGAATTTGCCTGAAAGCTTGGACATCTTTAGGAGGCCAAATACTGGGATCAGCACCGTTCTTGGTTAGATCCGTAATTGGAGACGCAACAATAGAATTTTTTTAATAAACTGTCTGTAGTATTCACTACTACAAACTACTACTTGGCAAACTAGTTGTTTTTTCTTAACCAGACTAGGAACTCACGCACATGTTGTCGGTGGTCACTCAGATTAGAGGAAAAAATGTAAATAACATCAAGATATACCACTACAAACAGCCCAAGGAAATCCCCGAAAATGTCATTGACAAATTCTTGAAACACTGCGGGGGCATTGCATAGGCTTAACGGCATGACTAAATACTTGTAACGGCCATCTCTGGTATTAAAGGCCGTTTTCCACTCATCCCCTTCCCTAATGTGAACAAAGTTATACTGTATGCACCTCTAAGATCAAGTTTAGTGTAAATAGTAGCATTTTTTACCTGATCAAACAATTCAGAAATTAGCAGAAGGGGATCTTGTTTTTTGATCGTCATTTTGTTAAGGCCACGATAATCAATACATCGACAAAGGCCTCCATCCTTTTTGCCCACAAAAAATAACCCAGCAATTGCAGGGGAATTGGAGGGTCTATAAAACCTCTTTGTAGATTTTCTTTAATATAATCTTTCATAGCCTGAGCCTCAGGCAAGGAAAGAGGATATGTTCTTCCTCTAGGAGGAGTAGACCCTGGGGTTAGATCAATAGGGCAGTTGTAACGCCTATGTGGGGGTAATGTTTCAGCGGCTGTTTTAGAAAAGACATCCTCGAAATCAGCATAGGAAGAAGGTAATCCCTCCAATGAAGTCATCGCCAGCATTCCCCAATGGGCACAAGCATCACTTCGCTAGCAAAGGAGACATCGTTGCTTCGCATTCCAATGCCAATCGAGTTTTCACTCTAGTGAATGGACATAACTCCGCAAATTCACTAAAATGCGGATTTTACTGAATGTTACCTCATTTGCCAGACTTGCCTTCGCCAGCTGCAATGGAGTGCATAGGACTTCCTCAATTTTTAGTGCAAATTTTTTCTAAGTCCCGAACAAAGTTGGCGTCTTTTCTTTTTTTCAGAGTGATAACCTGGTTCCCCCCTCCATTTTCTAACATATGGAACATAAACTATACTCTGGGCTCATGTGTAGGGCATTATAAAAAACTCTATTTTATTTATAAAAGTTCCCTGGAATTGTGTAATGTAATGTATTTGCTGCAACATATACGTCCATGTAACTTTATCATTTGCTGCCTTATGCAAATTAGGCAATGCTAGCACATCTTCGCTTTGATTGGCGAAGTAACGCTAGCGAAAATTTGCGTTCGGCGTTCTGTACACAACTTTGCACTTTAGTGAATTGGCGTTGCCCCAGCAAATGTATGCCTGGCAAAGTGTTGCGATGGCTGTGAAGCCATCGCTGGCCAATTTTCGCCGGTTAGGGAATTCGCTCCTTTGTCTCCTATCGATCTGGTTGGCTAACCTCATTAGGTCATCCAGAGTGGAAGGAGGGGGATAATTAACCAGGTTGTCTTTGACAGACTCAGAGAGCCCCACTCGGAATTGACTATGAAGAGCAGTGTCATTCCAGCCAGCCTCAACAGACAAATGCCGGAATTCCGTACAATACTCATCAATAACCATTTTCCCTTGGCGGAGTTTACAAATCGCGGTATTGGCTGAAGAAGCACGATATGGGTCATCGTATAGAATCGCCATTCTGTGAAAAAAATACTTTAAGGGAAACTTCCAGGCACGCCATAGGAGAACTGGCACCTGAGGAAGAAGATCACTGCGGCAGGCATCCCCGCCGAAGGCATGGCAGGCATCCCTGCCGGCCCACTAGACCACCAGGGTAAATCTTTACACCTTTTTAGTGATAACTTTAATGCCTTATTTATATGAAACTGTACACTAAAACAAATTCAAATCTGATTTTTTTAAGCACACACCATTTAGTGTGTTTTTAGTAATCAAATGCAATTTCACTCAGAATGATTTTGAATGTTTTGAGTTCTCAGTGGGAATTACTTAATGTTGAGTGCCTTAAAGGAATTGTTCAGTGTAAAAATAAAAACTGGTTAAATAGATAGGCTGTGCAAAATAAAACATGTTTCTAATATAGTTAGTTAGCCAAAAATGTAATATATAAAGGCTGGAGTGATTTGATGTATAACAAGTCAGTCAGGACACTACTTCTTGCTTTTCAGCTCTCTTGGTTTACACTGACTGGTTACCCTGGTTACCAGGCAGTAACCAATCAGAGACTTGAGGGGGGGGCCACATGGGTCATATCTGTTGCTTTTGAATCTGAGCTGAATGCTGAGGATCAATTACAAACTCACTGAACAGAAATGTACCATGTGGCCCCCCTTCAAGTCGCTGACTAACTCAGAGTTATAGAGCTGAAAAGCAGGAAGTTGGATTCTGGCTGTTTTATTAGACATCTGTTCACTCCAGCCTTTATATATTACATTTTTGGCTAACTAACTATATTAGAAACATTTTTTATTTTGCACAGACTATCTATTTACATAGTTTTTATTTTCACACTGAACTATTCCTTTAAAACTCATAAATTAATGGCATAAGTCTTCTTCCCCTATTGAAACAGCCCACAGTGGAAAACCTGGAATTAACACTACATTCAGGGTAGTGGTAGCTCCTGGGTTCCCATGTGTCAATAGGCACACTTGCACTTGGTTCATCAGAACAGACTAAACAAGTACAATGGGCTTGGTGCAAAACTGTGCAAGTACAGGGAAATTGTTTAAATTGTATCCGTAGCATAATGACTATATTCATTTTTGTAGGACCACACCATCAGCTGCAATTGTAAATGCTATGTTTCTGCTTTAGAAACACTACAACGGTTTTTAAAATAAGTTGTGGTTTAGACATGGAAGCAGAAGTTAAAACTGAGCTATATGGCCCATATACTGTATACATATCAGATTACAGAGTTCAGTGGCGCTATTGGCCCTAGTACAATGAACTCTGTTTTTCTCAAAGAAAAAAAAAACAAGCTTAAATAAGTTAAAACATGTAAACTATGGGAAATGGCATTGTTGTATTTCTGAGCTTTTCAGTTAATAGGCCCTACAGATTCACAATCCCTGCAACACTTCCTGTTATTTAGCATTATAAATAATAATTCAGATTTGATTTGAGTGATTTCATAAAATATAAAACAAAAAAGGGTTCATATATTAAAACCTCAATGATCAGAAACTGAATTCCAACAATTGATTTAGCATACAATCTACTCAGCAGATTTATGATAAACTGTCAAATGAAAG
The DNA here is from genome assembly GCA_038501925.1 of Xenopus petersii. NCBI lineage: Eukaryota > Metazoa > Chordata > Amphibia > Anura > Pipidae > Xenopus > Xenopus petersii. The sequence continues at coordinate 65,470,830 of CM076675.1, forward strand.
TAGAAAGTCAGAAGCCAAGGGGGAGCTATTTGGTTTCGGGAACATGCTCTAAAGGAGGTCTGATTCTATTCATTGCCAGTGGGTGACACTGCCAGATCACTCGTTGAATATTCAATCAGTTTATTTTTGGAGCATGATTAACAAACACATGCAAAGGTGATGGTAAGGTTCAAACTAATCAAAAGAAGAGCACTTGAAAATTCATGTGTGAGGGATATGGCATTATATTTACATTTAAAGGAGAAAAATGAAAATTCACACACATACACCAGTACAGTGCATATACTCATAGGTATATAGTCATGCACATGCCAGGCTTTATGTAGATAACTTATATGGGCCATACTGTTCTGTACATTCAGTTGCAAGCTGCTCATAAAGACATTAACTGTCGTTTTAAATTCCCATTAAGGTTAATTGGAATTTCTGTGCAGTATTTCCCCTCATGAAACTATTCGATTAATTGTTAACCCCCAATTTCTCAGTAGGTAAATGAATGTCAGCATAATATTTTCCACTATTTCCCTGCATATCAAAAAGTGGAATTGTTTAAATATGGTGCACACTGCTTGCAATATTTGAATATATTTCAGAACCAATTAAAATATTTTAGCAAAAGTTCAAGTGTCTCCTCTTGGCAAATCTCAGTGCCTTGTCTTCCTAACCCTCAGTGCATTATGTTAATGCTATATTATAGGTATTTAAAAATAAATGAAATAAAGTCTATTTAAATCATTTCACGGCACGAGTCAGCTAAACTCGACAGAAATCAACAGTCGTAAATGGGGAATGTTATAGAATGGAACAAGGGAGGAGTAGCACCATTTTATTTCAAATGACTTCAAAAGAACACATTTAAAAATTGGCTGTTGCACAAGAATGAATTTATCAAATTCGGTGAAATATTATTCAATATAACAGTTGGGACAAAAAAGACATAGCAAAGAAATAGCTATAAAGTCTAGTTATAAAGTAATTACTGTATCATAGGTTAGGCTTACTAGTAACTGAAAATTGAGCTAAGCAGCTTTAACTGGCACAATATTTTCAAACCAAAGGGTTGATAATATTATGTTTCTTTGTCATACATGTGTCTTCCAGCAGCTGTTTCATTACAAATGAAGCAAAGCACTGAGTTGCACAGTTAATACTCCATATACTGTATGTTTCTCAGTGCTCTGCATGTTTACCTGCCAAGCTGCCTATGTATAATATATTCCAAAAGCACAATACAGTGAAGGCCCCTTTATATTATGATAAATATATTGGAGGGTGTCCTCAAATATTGGACAGAAAAAAAGATGACTAACAACAACCCTAGCTTAAGGCAGCCAATCATTGGCAGATCCTATATGGTATCTGACTATTCACCAAGCTGGCAGAAAAGACAGATACAGTAGGTAGGGCCCATATAAAATATGGGCAATATACATTTGGACCAACATTTACAATATGATATTTATTGCACAGATATTAGTCCAGATTGTTTCTTGCAATTGCATTGGCATATGTAAGGTAAGCTTTCCTAAAATTCACAAGCAAGCAGGGGAGCTGCTGCAAGAGTTGAAAAACTTTGCCCCAGTTGCGACAAAAAGCCACTTCTGTAAACTTTTAGTGATGAAATTCAGATATTATCAGACCGTAAATTTCAGCTCTTTTAGTGCAGAGAGTGCAGTCACACTATCTGTACTAGCTATGTGGATCCCCTGGACACACATGGTGTGTTATGCACCATATCAGATCCTACATGTTTCTTTTTTATTTTTTTTTGTTATAGTGGCTTTCAAATTCTTTTTCTTTAACCTGCCCCCACGATTTTGGGATAATATTTTTTAAGGCCCCTGCAGCTCATGTAAAGGTTGTGCGATCATTCTCAAAATATCATGGACAGCAAACAAGCGTTCCCTTTAAATATTATCCTTATTGCTCCTTAAAGTGAGCTTCTTGGAATATTTAAAAGAGCAAATGTTCATTTTCCACAGCCTTCAACTGGCCTTCAGGATGGGTGTTCCCAGAGAACTTTCCCCTTTAGGGTGTCCACAATTTGGGACCAACTCTTTTATACACCTTAAGGTGGCCATACACGGGCAGATAAAGATGCCGATATTGGTCGTTTAGACCAATTTGACAACTTATCTGCCCATGTATGGGGGCTTCCGACGGGTCTTTCCGATTGATATCTGGCCACGATATAGATCGGGAAGGTTTGATTTTTACCTGACCGACCCGTTGGAGCCCCTTGGCGTATCATAATCCAATCATTTGACCAAACGGCCGATCATTCTGATTACTCCCGATATAGCCATGCCGTTAGTGGCATATCGGGGTAAGATCCGCTCATTTGGCGATGACGCCAAACAAGCGTATCTTTGAGTCTATGGCCAGCTTTAGTCACTGGTAACCAATCTAACTGCTATCTCTTGCAGTCAATCTCTAGTCTAGCTTTGCATCTTCTCAAAGATATGTGATTTTGCAAAAAAACAAATGTGGTTCTTCTCAAAGATGTGGTTTTGCACTGAAGTGCTATGGGTTGTCAAGATCATGTTTATGCCCTTGAGAGCTGGAAAGGTTCATAAAAAAACAGCAGATCTCCGCTCACGCAGATCTAAACTAACTACTGTGAATTTTATTATGCACACAGGTAGTGAAAAGGGATCACTTGATTATAATTAGTATAATTTGATACATTGACTACTTTTGCAAATTATTCTGTGTGGTGGTGGTGCCTTTCATCAACATTTGCAACTGGCAGAATACCTAAGGGATGCATAATAAACCTGAGATCCTAATTCTAGGACAATTTAGAAGACAGCAGAGAAGAATTCCTTTTCCAGCATCTGTGTCATGTCTGTCAAGAGAGGGTAGCAGAGCAGCAGAAATTTAAGAATGATTGCAGGTATAGTTTGTCAGTTCCTTTCAGTTGAAACACACATTCACACCAAATACATCATAAAAATATGTCAGGCCTTTTTACAGTATGTCTTTAGAATACAAAAAGTACACACTTGTATTGCTCTTGGGATACTTTATTATTTTTTTGTTTGAGGCGGTAGTGTTTATTGATGGTTGTATGCATTTTAGGGTAACATCCTAACAAAGTTTGCTCTAGATTTAGTAACAAATATCAGTCGAACAGATGTTTGCAAGTACTCAGCAGACACATAAATGATAGGGTTACTAGAAGTGGAGATGGAAATGTTGAACTTGTCATTACATTACACAAAACCTTTATTTCTTATAGCCAAATGTGTTTAATAAATAAGTTAATAAATAAGACACTCCCTATGTCTGTATTTGACCAATTTATACAAGTATTCTTTACATTAGAGTTGCCTGGAGACAACCTGTATAAGTGAAGTTTCTTCTGGATAAGGATTTGGAATAACTTCTTAGGGTGACAGGTCCCCTTTAATGGGGTTAAATATGAGTTGTGGAGCATTTTAGGTGTCATTCTTATTATTGTGTGAGTAGTCCCATAGAGTGGTTTTGGAGCTTGAGTATGTATGTATGTATGTATGTCATGGGTTGTTGTATCTGAAGGCATGCTTGTCCATTTAAGTAAAGTTTTATCTTCATCTTCATTACCAAATAGAGTATTTTATATAGTTGAGAGTTGGAGTCTTTCTACAAATGGTTAAGGGGGGTTGTTTTGTCTACTTCTGGTTTTGTCAGTGTGTTGGATACAAAATGGTGAATTTAAAGAGTAAGATATGGGTTTTGTGAAAGAAATGGGAATTTAGAAATTAGTGTGGCTTGGGGGAGACTAGAGAGGTTGTTAGCCTTGCTGTTGCCAGGAGAGCACAATGGGAGAAGACATTGTTGCCAATCACAGTACATGATAAATTTCGATATTCACATTTTTTAATTTTTTTCAAATTCGAATCTAATATGGACTCTTCCCTAGATGAAGTACACAAAAAATAGCTCGAGTTTCTATTTTCTTCATTAGAAAATTCCCCTCAACCTTTGGTAAATCTGCCCCTAAGTGTCTCAGTAGTTAATGTAATTTAGGTCTACTAATAAATATAACCAAGAGTGCTTGTTTGTGTAACAGGCAGGTTGGTACAGAATGAGTTCTGTTCAAGGGCACCTGAGTGCAGAGAGAAATGTTGCCCTGTGGCCTACAGTCTTACTGGTTATGGGGATTACCAGGTTTATTTTTGAGAAGAATGTTCCTGACCAGTCCAGGTCCACTGGAGATGAAAGTGTCCCTAAATAGCAGTTAGAGTAGTAATTGTGTGTCACATGTAGGCCGCAGTGCTAAAGCTGGTAATATTCATTCCCTCTTCCACTTAAAAGAGTAACCCCCAAATGTTATAAAAGCCACTTAGTTTGCCCAGGAGCAGAAACCCATAGTAATCAATAAGATGTTTGCTTTTAAAAAGGTGACGATTGCTAATTGGTTGCTATGGGTTAACTTTGTGTCTTTTTTTTACATAAAACCAGTAGGTGTGTAGCAGCCAATCTATGTGGCTTATTTGAGAGGTAGTGGTAATGGCATGTTGGAGCATTGTTCTTTCTGGGTCTGCAGAGAGATGTGTGGCAAAGTGAAGGGAATCAGAAGACAGAATATCATTTGCCCTCATACTTATCCCTGGCTAGGGATGTCGCGGACTGTTCGCGCGAACATCGACTGTTCGCGTTCGCCGAATGTTCACGAACGTTGCGCGACGTTCGCCAATTTGGGTTCGCCTTAGCTGGCGCTTTTTTTTGCCATTTCTCCCCCAGACTAGCAGATACATGGCAGCCAATCAGGAAGCTCTCCCTCCTGGCCCACCCCCACACCCCCTGGACCACTCCCCTTCCATATATAAACTGAAGCCCTGCAGCGTTTTTTCATTCTGCCTGTGTGTGCTTGGAAGAGCTAGTGTAGGGAGAGAGCTGTTAGTGATTTGAGGGACAGTTGATAGTAAGTTTGCTGGCTAGTAATCTACTTGATACTGCTCTGTATTGTAGGGACAGAACTCTGCAGGGATTTGAGGGACATTTTAGGTTAGGTAGCTTTGCTGGCTAGTAATCTACCTTCTACTGCAGTGCTCTGTATGTAGCTGCTGTGGGCACTGATCTCTTCTGATCTCATCTGCTGACTGCTGTAATAACCCAATAGTCCTTGTAAGGACTGCTTTTATTTTCTTCTTTGTTTTTTTACTTTGCTACTATAAGAGCCCAGTGCTATTAGTCTAGCTGTGTTGGGGAGTGGGGCTGGTGTGCTACTGTGCTGCTCCTAGTAGTTCAGCACCAACCAGAGTAATTTTTTTTTTTTAATATACATATATATATTTTTTTTATTTTACTTATCTTACTGTTCTTTAACGTGTCCAGTGCTGTTTGCTGTTCTTCATAGTAGTGCACCAATAGTAGTGCACTTGCAGGCATTGTTTGCCCAGTGTGTTCTTCAAACAACTGCCACCTAGCTGTGTGAGCTTGTTCACATTCTGTCTAAATATCAATAATAATACCGTCTCCAGAAACACCACCTGAGTGACGTTGTTCAAGCAGCAATAATATATTCCGTATCCACTGCTGTAGTGTATACGTTGACCTTGCAGGCATTGTTTCAATTTGTTTGCCCAGTCTTTAACCAAGTGCCACCTAGCTGTGTGAGCTTTTTCACATTGACGTAGTGTGATTTCTGCCCTTTACAGCACAAAACGCAGCGCTGTGTCAACAATGTATTTTTCAGATACATTTTTGCCCTTGATCCCCCTCTGGCATGCCACTGTCCAGGTCGTTGCACCCTTTAAACAACTTTAAAATCATTTTTCTGGCCAGAAATGTCTTTTCTAGCTTTTAAAATTCGCCTTCCCATTGAAGTCTATGGGGTTCGCGACATTCGCGAACCGTTCGCATTTTTGACGCAAGTTTGCGAATATGTTCGCAAACTTTTTTTCCGACATTCGCTACATCCCTATCCCTGGCTGCTACACCCGATGATTTCACCCTCGATTGAATGATGGATGACTATATATATGGGTGTCTGCTTGGGAGCTTTAGTAAAATGTGGCCTTCTCTTGGGTTGCCCCTTGAAAGTCCTACTGTTAATTTTTAATACTAACAATTCTATTCCCATCCTCTATTTCTAAAATGGACTCTAGTAACTGATGAGATTCCAAGATGGAAATCTGCTAAATAAAAAGCTAAATAAAGACAAAAAAAATCCACATGCTCAAAGTTATGTTAAAAATGAACTATACCTTTAAAAGAGCACTAATTAAAAACAGAGTTTAGCTTGGTTTTTAGCAAGTTAAATGCACTTTTCTTTTTAATAAATTATAATAATGCTTAGTGTATTGTAGGACTAATATTAAACGATTTTCTACCAGTCTAGTAGTAATCAGACACCTGATTTCAAAATTCTACCCTGGCTAGACAAATTAAAGGTAAATGCTGATTGGTGGTCATGGATTAGGACAATGGAGCATTTTGCCTTGAGTTACTATGAGCCTTGTTACATTCACAACTGATATAAACACTATTTTCTACATTAAAGGGATACTGTCATGGGGAAAAAAATGTTTTCAAAACGAATCAGTTAATAATGCTGCTCCAGCAGAATTCTGCACTGAAATCCATTTCTCAAAAGAGCAAACAGATTTTTTTATATTCAATTTTGAAATCTGACATGGGGCTAGACATATTGTCAATTTCCCAGCTGCCCCAGTCATGTGACTTGTGCTCTGATAAACTTCAATCACTCTTTACTGCTGTACTGCAAGTTGGAGTGATATCACCCCCTCTGTTTTCCACCCCCAGCAGCCAAACAAAAGAACAATGGGAAGGTAACCAGATAACTCCCTAACACAAGATAACAGCTGAGAACAACATTCAATAGTAAAAACCCATGTCTCACTGAGACACATTCAGTTACATTGAGAAGGAAAAACAGCAGCCTGCCAGAAAGCATTTCTCTCCTAAAGTGCAGGCACAAGTCACATGACCAGGGGCAGCTGGGAAATTGACAAAATGTCAGATTTCAAAATTGAATATAAAAAGATTTGTGTGCTCTTTCTGTGCAGAATTCTCTGAAGTAGCACTATTAACTGATGCGTTTGGAAAAAAACATGTTTTCCGATGACAGGATCCCTTTAAGGTGTACAGTTTTCATCAGAGTTCAATTTTTATCGCATAACATGGCAACGGTCACCTGTAGCATGAAACTGAAAATTCAATTAGTCTTTTTTTTTTTTTTTTCTGATCATAATTAGCTTCCAAAAATAATTTGCAGGTCATAATAATAACCTAATTTAAAATGCATTACTCTTCTGTATCTATTTTTCAGACTTTCTGGAAAGAGTATTCCAGTTGAATGAGGAATTTCTGATTTAGATGTGCACACACTTTTAATGAACATTAAACATAGATTGCAAGCACTTTAGGACAGAGCCCTCATTCCAGTTATGTAAAAAATCCTATGTATACTATATCCTATAAATACATATGTATTAAATATTCTCATTATTGTAGTTTATACTAATTGCCAGATTTATCATGTGGCGTAAAAACTGTGAAATAGGGATGTAGCGAACGTCGGAAAAAAAGTTCGCGAACATATTCGCGAACTTGCGCAAAAATGCGAGCGGTTCGCGAACGGTTCGCGAACCCCATAGACTTCAATGGGAAGGCGAACTTTAACATCTAAAAAAGACATTTCTGTCCAGAAAAATGATTTTAAAGTTGTTTAAAGGGTGCAACGACCTGGACAGTGGCATGCCAGAGGGGGATCAAGGGCAAAAATGTATCTGAAAAATCTGCCTGTGTGTGCTTGGAAGAGATAGTGTAGGGGGAGAGCTGTTAGTGATTTCAGGGACAGATGATAGTAAGTTTGCTGGCTAGTAATCTGCTTGATACTGCTCTGTATTGGAGGGACAGAAGTCTGCAGGGATTTGAGGGACATTTTAGCTTAGGTAGCTTTGCTGGCTAGTAATCTACTGTTCTCTTTAAACAACTGCCATACGTTGTTGACCTTGTAGGCATTGTTTGCCCAGTTTTTTTGGACGCAGCCACTGAAGCACAGTTGCCAGAAAAAATATGCCATATAAATGCTGAAAATAGTAATTTTTCGCCATACGTTGACCTTGTAGACATTGTTTGCCCAGTTTTTTTTGGACGCAGCCACTGAAGCACAGTTGCCAGAAAAAATATGCCATATAAATGCTGAAAATAGTAATTTTTCGCCATACGTTGACCTTGTAGACATTGTTTGCCCAGTTTTTTTGGACGCAGCCACTGAAGCACAGTTGCCAGAAAAAATATGCCATATAAATGCTGAAAATAGTCATTTTTTGCCATACGTTGACCTTGTAGGCATTGTTTGCCCAGTTTTTTTGGTCGCAGCCACTGAAGCACAGTTGCCAGAAAAAATATGCCATATAAATGCTGAAAATAGTCATTTTTTGCCATATACGTTGAGTCAACGTATGGCAAAAAATGACTATTTTCAGCATTTATATGGCATATTTTTTCTGGCCTCTGTGCTTCAGTGGCTGCGGCCAAAAAAACTGGGCAAACAATGCCTACAAGGTCAAGGACGTTGACCTTGTAGGCATTGTTTGCCCAGTTTTTTTGGCCGCAGCCACTGAAGCACAGAGGCCAGAAAAAATATGCCATATAAATGCTGAAAATAGTCATTTTTTTGGTCGCAGCCACTGAAGCACAGTTGCCAGAAAAATTATGCCATATAAATGCTGAAAATATAAATTTTTTTGGTTGCAGCCACTGAAGCACAGAGGCCAGAAAAATTATGCCATATAAATGCAGAAAATATGTATTTTTTTGGTCGCAGCCACTGAAGCACAGTTGACAGAAAAATTATGCCATATAAATGCTGAAAATATAAATTTTTTTGGTTGCAGCCACTGAAGCACAGAGGCCAGAAAAATTATGCCATATAAATGCAGAAAATATGCATTTTTTTGGTCGCAGCCACTGAAGCACAGTTGACAGAAAAATTATGCCATATAAATGCTGAAAATATAAATTTTTTTGGTTGCAGCCACTGAAGCACAGAGGCCAGAAAAATTATGCCATATAAATGCAGAAAATATGCATTTTTTTGGTCGCAGCCACTGAAGCACAGCTGACAGAAAAATTATGCCATATAAATCCAGAAAATATAAATTTTTTTGGTTGCAGCCACTGAAGCACAGAGGCCAGAAAAATTATGCCATATAAATGCAGAAAATATGCATTTTTTTGGACGCAGCCACTGAAGCACAGTTGCCAGAAAAAATATGCCATATAAATGCTGAAAATAGTCATTTTTCGCCATACGTTGACCTTGTAGACATTGTTTGCCCAGTTTTTTTGGTTGCAGCCACTGAAGCACAGAGGCCAGAAAAAATTAAACCAGTAGGGTTTGCACCCTAGTTTGTAACGGTGGCGGAGGGAGGAGGACGCTAAAGGACAGCTGTGTGTGGAGTCATGAGGCTTGAAGAGAAGGACAGCTGCATAGAAGTCAGAACAAGTCTTCCGGCGTGCAGTAACCCTCCGAGATCCACCCCTCATTCATTTTAATAAAGGTCAGGTAATCGACACTTTTGTGACCTAGGCGAGTTCTCTTCTCAGTTACAATCCCTCCTGCTGCACTGAAGGTCCTTTCTGAGAGCACACTTGAGGCTGGGCAAGACAAGAGGTTCATGGCAAATTGTGACAGCTCTGGCCACAGATCAAGCCTGCGCACCCAGTAGTCCAGGGGTTCATCGCTCCTCAGAGTGTCGATATCTGCAGTTAATGCCAGGTAGTCCGCTACCTGCCGGTCGAGGCGTTCTTTGAGGGTGGATCCAGAAGGGTTGTGGCGCTGCCTTGGACAGAAAAACATTTGCATGTCTGACGTTACAGACCGGCCAAAGGGCTTTGTCCTTGCAGGTGTGCTCGTGGCAGGATTACTGGCACCTCTGCCCCTGGAATGTTGATGAGTTCCTGAAGTGACATCACCCTTAAAAGCATTGTACAACATGTTTTGCAGGCTGGTTTGTAAATGCCGCATCTTTTCGGACTTGTGGTATGTTGGTAACATTTCTGACACTTTATGCTTGTACCGAGGGTCTAGTAGCGTTGCGACCCAGTACAGGTCCTTCTCCTTAAGCCTCTTGATACGGGGGTCCTTCAACAGGCATGACAGCATGAAAGACCCCATTCTCACAAGGTTGGATGCAGAGCTATCCATCTCCGCTTCCTCATTATCAAGGACTGCATCATCCACGGTCTCCTCCCCCCAGCCACGTACAAGACCAGGGGTCCCCAAAAGGTCACCACTAGCCCCCTGGGAAGCCTGCTCCTGTTGGTCCTCCTCCTCCTCCTCCACAAAGCCACCTTCCTCCTCTGACTCCACTTCTGGCACCTCTCCCTGCGTTGCAGCAGGTGCCTGGGTTCGTTCTGGTGATTCCGACCATAAATCGTGCGCTTCCAGCTCCTCGTCACGCTGGTCTACAGCCTCATCTGTCACTCGTCGCACGGCACGCTCCAGGAAGAAAGCGAAGGGTATTAGGTCGCTGATGGTGCCTTCGGTGCGACTGACCATATTTGTCACCTCTTCAAAAGGTCGCATGAGCCTGCAGGCATCGCGCATAAGCACCCAGTAACGGGGGAAAAAAATCCCCAGCTCTGCAGATCCAGTCCTACCACCCAGTTCAAAAAGGTACTCGTTGACGGCCCTTTGTTGTTGCAGCAGACGTTCCAACATAAGGAGCGTTGAATTCCAGCGAGTCTGGCTGTCAGAAATCAAACGCCTGACTGGCATGTTGTAGCGCTGCTGAATGTCAGCAAGGCGTGCCATGGCTGTGTAGGAACGTCTGAAATGGGCCGACACCTTTCTGGACTGGGTGAGAACGTCCTGGAATCCTGGGTACTTGGAGACAAAACGTTGGACTATTAAATTTAACACATGTGCCATGCAGGGCACATGTGTTAAATTTCCCAGTCTCAACGCTGCCAACAGATTGCTTCCATTGTCACACACCACTTTTCCGATCTGCAGTTGGTGTGGGGTCAGCCACCGATCGGCCTGTGACTGCAGAGATGACAGGAGTACAGATCCGGTATGGTTTTTGCTTTCCAGGCACGTCATCCCCAAGACAGCGTGACAACGGCGTACCTGGCACGTCGAATAGCCTAGGGGGAGCTGGGGGTGCACAGGTGTGGAGGAGGAGAAGGAGGACCCAGCAGCAGAGTAAGAAGAAGAAGAGGAAGAAGACGAGGTAGAGAGCGATGGAGGAGTAGAGGTGGTGGCAGAACCGCGTGCAATCCGTGGCGGTGACACCAACTCCACTGTTGTTGTTGTTGTTGTTGAGCTACCCATTCCCTGCTTCCCATTCCCAGCCATTACCAAGTTCACCCAGTGGGCAGTGTAGGTGACATACCTGCCCTGACCATGCTTGGAGGACCATGCGTCAGTAGTCATATGGACCTTTGGCCCAACACTAAGTGACAGAGATGCGGTAACTTGGCTCTGCACATGTTGGTACAGGTGTGGTATTCCCTTTTTAGAAAAAAAATTGCGGCTGGGTACCTTCCACTGCGGTGTCCCAATTGCTACAAATTTGCGGAAGGCCTCAGAGTCCACCAGCTGGTATGGTAAAAGCTGGCGGGCTAAGAGTGCAGACAAGCCAGCTGTCAGACGCCGGGCAAGGGGGTGACAGTCAGACATTGGCTTCTTACGCTCAAACATGGCCTTCACAGAAACTTGGCTGGTGGCAGATGACTGGGAATGGGAACAGGTGGTCAAGGTGGAAGGCGGAGTGGAGGGTGGTTCAGATGGGTCAAGGAGAGCAGAGGTAGAGCAGTAAGATGCTGGACCAGAAGGAGTGTGGCTTTTAGTTTGCCTGTTGCCTTTGAGGTGTTGCTCCCAAAGTGCTTTGTGCTTGCCGCTCATGTGCCTTCGCATAGAAGTTGTACCTATCTGGCTGTTGGGCTTACCAAGGCTCAGTTTCTGACTGCACTCATTGCAAATTACAATGCTTTTGTCAGAGGCACACACATTAAAAAAATCCCACACTGCTGACTTTTTGGAAGTGTGCGATCTGGCGGTAACAGTAGAAGTTGGCGGCATTGGCGGCAATGGCGGGTGCGTTGGCCGGCTGAACACAGGTGCCGATACATGTTGTTGCCCTACTGATCCCTGCGGGCTGTCCTCCCTGCTTCTTCTAAGTCTTATTCTCCTACTGCCTCTCTGACTCTCCGTCTCTCCATCTGAACTACCCTCCTCTTGCTCTCTTCTACTAGGCACCCACAAAACATCAATCTCCTCATCATCATTCTCCTCAGATGCATCAATTTCTTCTGACACATCACAGAAGGAAGCAGCAGCGGGGACCTCCTCCTCATCACTCATCATTATGTCCATCTCTGTCGTGTTCTCTGCCAGAATTAAATCTGGTGTAACGTCCTCATCTCCTTCATCTTCTTCTGCCAATAATGGTTGCGCATTACTCAGTTCAAGAAACTCATGGGAAAATAACTCCTCTGACTCCAGTAAAGAAGGGGCACCGGTGGTGGAGGAAGTGTTACGTGGGGTGGCCATAGCAGTGGAGGATGAGGAGGATGTTGTGGTAAAGTTAGAAACGGTAGAGGATGGGGTGTGCTGTGTAAGCCAGTCAACTACCTCTTCAGCATTTTGGGAGTTCAGGGTCATTGGCTTTTTAAAACTGGGCAATTTGCTAGGGCCACAGGATTGCATAGCAGCACGGCCCCTAGCACGGCCTCTGCGTGGCGGCCTGCCTTTGCCTGGCATTATTTTTAAAAAAACAACAACAACAAAAACTCAGTTGGTTTTTCTGGAAACGATAATACACACAGCTAGATGGCAGTTTGAAGAAAACAGTGTGCAAATAATGCCTACAAGGTCAACGTATACACAGCGGTGGATACGGATTACGTAAAATATATGAATGCTGCTTGAAAAAAAGTAACTCAAGTGGTTTTTCTAGAGACGATAATATTATCAATATTTAGACAAAATGTGAACAAGCTCACACAGCTAGATGGCGGTTTGAAGAAAACACTGTGCAAATAATGCCTACAAGGTCAACGTATACACAGCGGTGGATACGGATTACGTAAAATATAAGAATGCTGCTTGAAAAAAAGTAACTCAAGTGGTTTTTCTAGAGACGATAATATTATCAATATTTAGACAAAATGTGAACAAGCTCACACAGCTAGATGGCGGTTTGAAGAAAACACTGTGCAAATAATGCCTACAAGGTCAGCGTATACACAGCGGTGGATACGGATTACGTAAAATATAAGAATGCTGCTTGAAAAAAAGTAACTCAAGTGGTTTTTCTAGTGACGATAATATTATCAATATTTAGACAAAATGTGAACAAGCTCACACAGCTAGATGGCGGTTTGAAGAAAACAGTGTGCAAATAATGCCTACAAGGTCAACGTATACACAGCGGTGGATACGGATTACGTAAAATATAAGAATGCTGCTTGAAAAAAAGTAACTCAAGTGGTTTTTCTAGAGACGATAATATTATCAATATTTAGACAAAATGTGAACAAGCTCACACAGCTAGATGGCGGTTTGAAGAAAACACTGTGCAAATAATGCCTACAAGGTCAACGTATACACAGCGGTGGATACGGATTACGTAAAATATAGGAATGCTGCTTGAAAAAAAGTAACTCAAGTGGTTTTTCTAGAGACGATAATATTATCAATATTTAGACAAAATGTGAACAAGCTCACACAGCTAGATGGCGGTTTGAAGAAAACACTGTGCAAATAATGCCCACAAGATCAACGTATACACTACTACAGCGGTGGATACGGATTACGTAAAATATATTATGGCTGCTTGAAAAAAGTCACTCCGGTGTTTTTTCTGGAGACGGTAATATTATGGATATTTAGACAGAATGTGAACAAGGTCACACAGCTAGATGGCAGTTGGTTGAATAACACACTGGGCAAAAAATGCCTACAGGGCAAATAATGCCTAAAAGGTCAATTTATACACTACTACAGCGATGGATACGGATTATGTAAAATATATTATGGCTGCTTGAAAAAAGTCACTCCGGTGTTTTTTCTGGAGACGGTAATATTATGGATATTTAGACAGAATGTGAACAAGGTCACACAGCTAGATGGCAGTTGGTTGAATAACACCCTGGGCAAAAAATGCCTACAGGGCAAATAATGCCTAAAAGGTCAACTTATACACTACTACAGCGATGGATACGAATTACGTAAAATTTATTATGGCTGCTTGAAAAAAGTCACTCCGGTGTTTTTTCTGGAGACGGTAATATTATGGATATTTAGACAGAATGTGAACAAGGTCACACAGCTAGATGGCAGTTGGTTGAATAACACACTGGGCAAAAAATGCCTACAGGGCAAATAATGCCTAAAAGGTCAACTTATACACTACTACAGCGATGGATACGGATTACGTAAAATATATTATGGCTGCTTGAAAACAGTCACTCCGGTGTTTTTTCTGGAGACGGTAATATTATGGATATTTAGACAGAATGTGAACAAGGTCACACAGCTAGATGGCAGTTGGTTGAATAACACACTGGGCAAAAAATGCCTACAGGGCAAATAATGCCTAAAAGGTCAACTTATACACTACTACAGCGATGGATACGGATTACGTAAAATTTATTATGGCTGCTTGAAAAAAGTCACTCCGGTGTTTTTTCTGGAGACGGTAATATTATGGATATTTAGACAGAATGTGAACAAGGTCACACAGCTAGATGGCAGTTGGTTGAATAACACACTGGGCAAAAAATGCCTACAGGGCAAATAATGCCTAAAAGGTCAACTTATACACTACTACAGCGGTAGTAAAATAAAAAAAAGTAAAATAAAAAAAAAATGAATATTAAAAAAAAAAAAAATTACAGTTGGTGCTGCTGAACTACTAGGAGCAGCAGATTAGCACACCAGTCCCACTCCCCAACACTGCTAGACTAATAGCACTGGGCTCTTATAGTAGTAGTAGTAGTAAAACAACAAAAAAATAAATAAAAGCAGTCCTTACAAGGACTACTGTTATTGCAGCAGTCAGCAGATGAGATCAGAAGCAGGACAGCTGCCCACTGCAGCTACATACAGAGCACTGCAGTAGAAGGTAGATTACTAGCCAGCAAAGCTACCTAAGCTTAAATGTCCCTCAAACCCCTGCAGACTTCTGTCCCTCCAATAACAGAGCAGTATCAAAACGATTACTAGCCAGCAAACTTTCAACTGTCCCTGAAATCACTAACAGGCAGCAGCTCTCTCCCTACACTATCTCTTCAGCACACACAGGCAGAGTGAAAAAACGCTGCAGGGCTTCGGTTTTTATAGGGAAGGGGAGTGGTCCAGGGGAGAGCTTCCTGATTGGCTGCCATGTACCTGCTGGTCTGGGGTGAGAGGGCAAAAAAAAGCGCCAACAATGGCGAACCCAAAATGGCGAACGTCGCGCGACGTTCACGAACTTCCGGCGAGCGCGAACACCCGATGTTCGCGCGAACAAGTTCGCCGGCGAACAGTTCGCGCCATCTCTACTGTGAAACAATTCGCCACACATTGCCAGGCATCGCAGTGTAAAAAACATCATAAAAATTCATTCTTTTACATGATTTTTCTTTGAGTAATGGGTTATTGACAACTGAATATTTGTCTAATCTTTTATAATTATAGACTATATCCAATGTTTACCCCTACATAAGTCATATGATGGAAATGGAAATATATCTCATAATGCTTAAAAATAATCTATATTAGTTATCAATTTGCTCTGGGTTTATATTGCATGGGATAATATGCATCTTAATGTCTCTTGGATATTTGGAAAGGTTTCCATAAGGTTGGGCATCAACTGGGATTTCTTTTAAAGAATCTGTCTGTTCCTTTCCTGCTTCCAAGCAGGCCCCCTTAATCCTCAGCCATACTTGAATCAGTGCGCTATCACCACTTCATAAAAAAAAAAAAAGAAAACCTAGGTAGTAGAGTCTTTGATTATTGTTGTGACTCACAATGTCACATAACTACTTACCCTGTGATTTCTGCTTTACTGATCCACTTTCCACTGAGCTGAGAAACTGCTCAAATTGTAATTATAGGAACCCCATCTGCTAGAAACCACAAATCAGGCTTTCCTATATGCTTTTAAAGGTGAACTAATGCCATGATGTAATAACTGTGTTTTTCTGCAGATTGATACCGATGGCTCAGAAGTTAACGTAAAGGATAAGAGCTCTATGAACTCTAAACTTACTTTTTACATCACAAGGAATCTAATATTAACCCACTAGCTTACTTCACTGCTTTACTTTACACCATTATAGTTCCTACATAAAAGACATGAGTGAATATATAATTGCCTTTATCACAGACCTGTTGATATATTTTTTGTGATAAATGTT
This sequence comes from Xenopus petersii, assembly GCA_038501925.1. Lineage (NCBI taxonomy): Eukaryota > Metazoa > Chordata > Amphibia > Anura > Pipidae > Xenopus > Xenopus petersii. The sequence continues at coordinate 65,487,201 of CM076675.1, forward strand.
AGTTTACATTTACATGCAAATATATAAAAATCATTTTCTTTTTAATAGAATTTAATTATGATGCATTTGCAAAATTATGGACATGGGGCAATTTAACTGCTGCTTCCTAGTAGAGCACTGCTCTCTTTCACAGGTTTCAAGACTGAACTATAAAACATTCACAAAAGATTTTGGATACCAGTTATTGGCCAAACTAACAATATGTTAACTATTTAACAATTCACATTTTGCCTCCTTACACTCACCAATTTTAAAAATTCACCAGACATTTTCACCAGACATCATCATTAGTATCTCTAAGGCATGTCTTCTCCGATTCGATTACATAACACACTAGTAACACATCAATATGGTTCACAAAATCTACTGAGACCTGCCATGTCACAATGGTGGCTGCAAAAGAATATCAGGCTATAGCATCCTAACACTATAACTTTGCACGAGCTATAAACAAAACACAAGTTTCTGCAATACTTTGGACCTGGTACTTTTCAATTATAGCATCATCCATATTCATTCACACTGAGCATCCTCCAATAACCTCCAGCGCATACTCAGTTACCGCAAACTTTTTTCACATTAAGGGGCAGATTTATCAAGGGTCGAATTTCGAAGTGGAAAATACTTCGAAATTCGACCATCGAATAGAATCCTCCGACATTCAAAGTCGGAGGATTCTATTCATCGTACGACCGTATTCCGATCGTACTTTGAAACGTACGATTCAAACGATTTTATCGTACGATCATACAATTTTCCTTCAAATATAAAAAACTCAGAAAATTGCTCTTGAAGGTCTCCACAGGCTAACATAGCACTTCGGCAGGTTTAAGTTGGCGAAGTATTGAAGTCAAAGTTTTTTAAGAGACAGTACTTTGATTATCGAATGGTCAAATAGTTGAATGATTTTTACTTCGAAACAAAGTTGAAGTAAATTCGAAGTTGTAGTATCCTATTCGATGGTCGAAGTATTCAAAAAATTACTTTGAAAATCTAACTTTTTGTACTTCGAAAATCCACTCAAACCTTAGTAAATCTTTTTTCAGCAGCGAATTTTCGCGGGTGTTTTGTGAATTTATTCGCTGGCGGCAAATCATGCAAATTCGTCGCAAATTCGCACATCACTATTTGTAATCTGTAAACCTGGCAGGCAGCTGATTGTGGGTAGACCACACCACATCAAAAAGGTCCTCAGTCCCTTAAACTCTGTCCAGGGAATCCCCCTCCTGGGTGGCACGATCCTCTAGTTCAGGGGTGCCCAGATTTTGAAACACTGGGATCTACTCTCAACACCTGATCCTCATCAGAAGATCTACTTTGATAGATGTGATGTGTTGTGAATTTTCAGGCCATGCCAATTTTTGTGGCCACACCCCGTAATTACCATGTTCATTTTACAAAATTTGGCAGGTTATGAAAGTTTGAAACAGTAGTAAATTCACGGATCCGCACACACACTGTTCTCTGCAGTCGGGGACGTGGCCCCTCTTTTTATTATTATACCTCCAACAAGATCAATTTTTCGGGGGGGGGGGGTTTAACCTCCCTTCATCATAACACATTACTATGAAACACACTCCCTTCCCCTCCGTGCTTGCTGCTCTCAGCCATACCTCCCTTTTGTGTGGGGCTCCTCCTCTAAGTCAGTTGCAATTCCACCACCTCATCTAGTCTAGAACTCTCATGGCTGTCCATTGCTCCTTGGTTGGTAATAGGGTTGCCACCTTTTCCTAAAACAAAAAACACCCTCCTTCATATATATTTATCTTTTGTCCCTATTAATAACATTGTGATCAACCATCATTTTTACCAACCAGGCCGGTAAAATAATGGCCAGGTGGCAAACATTAGTTGGTAATGCCCACCAAAAAAGGCTGGGATTTCCTCAGACTCCCCTCCCAGCTCAGCCAGCCTTTCCCCTGGGGTGTGAATACAAACAGTTTGAGCAGATCTCTGTGTACTCATTTGTACTTTCCTCACTCTCACTCAGGTTCTACCAGATAGACGGGAAAATTCTGATGTGGCTGAGATACCACTATATAAGGATCAGGTTCCCACCTCAGACACAGCTTGGAACCTCATTGTGCGTTTGGGTTCTGCATCAGCACTCGGCCCCCTAGTTTTAAAGGTGCTGCCTCCACTTGTGAAATCGCCTTGCGGGCGTTCTTCCCGCAACTGCATAGCCAGCACTCAGATCCGCTGTTCTGGGCTGTGTTCCATGGAGTACTTTGCTGTGGCAATATTAGGTCTAGCTGGTCTATCGAACAGCAAGAAGAAAGGGGTATACCCTGTATTGGCATGCATAGTGTTGTTATAAGCCCATACTATGTCCGGCAGAACCTCTGGCCACCTGCCATGGTACTCCTTCCCCAGGGTTTGCAACAGATTAGCAATGTACGATTAAAACGCTCACAGACCCTGTTGCACTGGGGGTGATGGGGGACGTGCAAGACTGGCGCACCCCCTGAAACCTGCAGAGTTCAGTGACCAGCAACACGGTCTGACAAGAACCACTGGGGGCGACCACATGGCCTTATAACAAGAGTCCACATCAATCGAACTGTAGTCTGGGTTGTTTGGTCTCTAGTGGGCACTACCACAGCAAACTGAAAAATGGTCAATAAACACAAAGGCATACCAGTACCCTCCCAGTACCCCCACTATTGTGATTTGTGACAAAGTCCATGGCCACTAGCTTGAAAGGCTCCCTGGTGTGTATCTGTAGAGGGGTGGTGTGGTCTGGTCGAGCCTTATTAATAGCACATTGTGGGCACTGCTGGCACACTTCTATAACCACTGCACCTAGCCCCGGAGCAAAGAAGAAGCAGCGGACTAGCTGCTCAGTCTTTTTCCTCATGAAGTGGTCCCCAGTCTCATGCATAATGCAGCACAACTCCCTCAGCTGGGCGGCAGGGACCACCAACTGCCAGGCCCTCTGCCACTCCTCCCATTCATTTCAGCAGTATTGCAGCCCATGGCGCACTTGCAGCTGTCCCAATACGGCAGCAGCGCCCTAGCCACTGGAGCCCTCCAGACCCTCACCCAGACAGGGGGGCAGTGCCCCTCTGCATCCAATTGAGTACCTGTTTGAGTGTGGGACTCTTCTTTTGGGCCTCCTTTCACTCGTCCACAGTGTAGATCTTTTGCATGGGGCCTTCCACCTCCACCACTTGTGCCCTTACTTTTAGTGGGAGAATTGCAAATCCCTCTCATTCCTCATCCCACTGCCAAACTGGTAAATCTGGACAGGGCATCTGCATTTTCGTGAGACTTTCCAGATTTATAGTGAATCCCAGTCAAAATGGGCAAGCTGGGCCACCTAACACTGCTCAAGGCCTCTAGTCTTGTGGAGCCCAGGTAGGTCAATGGTTTTTGTCTGTGTAAATATGCCCCACTAAATATTCAGCAAACTTCTCTGTGACATCCCAAACAATAGCTAGTAGCTCCAACTTGAACTAACTGTAATTTGCCAGGTTTCACTCAATGGGTCGCAGGCTTCCACTAGCCTACACTATTCCACTAGCCTACACTCTTTCCCTCCTGGGCTTGGGCCAGCACATCCCTGCAGGTTGGCGTCTGGATAAAAGTAGAATGGCAGGTTATAATCTGCAGATGCAAACACTGGAGTGGATGATAGACAGGTTTTTAACCGATCAAAGCCTCTCAGCTGCTCGGAAACCCCAAGTCCACCGGATCACCTGGCATTTCTTTCCTTTTTCCTTGACCTGCCCCGAATTGGTTGTGAAGGAGGCTATCTGGCTTAGTAACCAGGGCAAACCACCTTGGTTAACTTGTTCCAGAGTTCCTGTAGTGCCACTGCAAAACTGGGGGAGCATCACTTCTTTCTGTACTCACGTAAAGAACCTGGTGCGTAGATCTGTGGCAGCTGCAACTTCACCGTAGAGCCCCTCCAGGTGGGCCACTATCTCATCTAGGGATTCTCTTTCTGTCAATGGTAGCTGCAGCACTGCCTTGCGAGCATCACCCTCCAGCGAGGTCAGCTCCATGCTCATTAGGTACCTTGCATAAGCAAGCTGTTGCTCGCAGTTGCTCGGCCCAGTCCATCACTGGCACATTTCTTCCATCAAACTTGGGTATACTGGACAAGGCCGCACTCACTGGTAGGAAGAGTCACTGCCACTGAAGTCACGGCTCCAGAGTCTACCATCCTGCTGCACTACGCCAAATGAAACCCTGGGACATGAGGTATGGAAGACTTTCTCATAAACAGTTCCAGTTTATTGTTGTGACTGTTAGAAACAGTCGGAAACCTCACTCCACATCAACGTTCTAGAACTGAGGGCAGTGTTCCTGGCGCTAAGACACTGGTCGGATCTTCTGAGGGGATGCCCAGTAAAAGTCCGGTCAGACAACGCTACTACGGTGGCTTATATAAACCACCAGGGAGGCACTCACAGCAGTGCAGCATGGAAAGAGGTGTCCCGCATTCTGCATTGGGCGGAAACCAATTCGTGCAGGCTAGCGGCCGTGTACATCCCAGGTCAATTGAATTGGGAAGCAGACTTCTTAAGCCGAACCACTCTCGATCCGGGAGAATGGGCACTGCACCCGGAAGTGTTTCAACAACTTGCGAACAGGTGGGGGACACCACAGATGGATCTGATGGCCAGCAAGTTCAATCACCAAATTCCGGAGTATTGTTCCAGGTATCACGACCCAAATGCTTGGTCAGTGGATGCAATGACGTCAGCTTGGGACTTTCAACTTGTCTACATTTTCCCGCCCATACCAATGATCCACCCGGTTCTCCGTCGCCTGTGTCTATTCCGAACGACAGCAATAGTGATAGCACCTTTTTGGCCCCGGAGGGCTTGGTTTTCAGATCTAAAGAGACTGTCGATTGCTCCCCCGTGGCCGCTTCCTCAACGGCCAGACCTGCTTCAACAGGGCCCCTGTTGGCACCCGTCTTTGGAAAGGTTATCCCTGACGGCTTGGCTCTTGAAAGCTCCATCTGGAAGGGCAAGGGTTTCTCGGACAA
>CM076675.1:65497199-65567199 GCA_038501925.1 Xenopus petersii
GTAAAAGTGGCAGAAATCGTAATTCCTCATTCACAGCCAATGCTGTTGTTCCAACCAATATGGTATTTTCGTTCGGGTTTACTCCGTGACTGTTATTCAAGGTGAGTGCGGCCAGAAAAAACTCTAACATTTAGGGGTTATTTACTAAACTCCGAGTGCAAAAATCACGAAAAATACGTGATCGTTTTTTTTAAAAAAATCAAACATTTTTCACAATTTATTAAAATCCGGCATCTCAGACCTGTCATGTTGCATATAAGTCAATGGGAGAAGTCCCAATAATTTTTTGACGTGCACTGGGTTTCGTGCAATACCCCGAAGTTTTCTGAATTTTCTGGCAAAAATCTGAGTTTTTGGGAGAAAAATCGGGAAAAAAAATCATGAAAATCTGATTTTTTCCCCACAAAGCAAATTTTAGGGAAAATTTTATAATAAATACGTGTTAAAACCCAAGCATATTTTATCGGAGTATGTAGCAAAAAAATATTGAGATAAATTTTGATAAATAACCCCCTACAAGTATTTACATTTTCCCATTGAAAGTCAATGGGTGAAATTTAATTGGCTGTGGTTGGCTCCTCCAACTTTGGGGTATCCAAACAATTATGTTGTTTTATTCGGGGTGATCCCATGACTGTGATTTAAGTTTGGTGAGTGACTTCAAACTGTAAGAGTGGCAGCAGTTTGAAAGTCTTCCCTATCAAAATCAATGGAAAAATTGGGGTATTCGGAGTGCCGTCCCAAAAAGACTGAGGGTGGGAAAACTGCTCTGCTATTGGGCAAAGAAGTGTGGAGAGTTTGGTTGTTATACCCCTAATACTCTTTAACAAATAATGTTTATACCTGAACAGTAAATTGCTTCTTTATTAACATAACATCTGTTTTTTTTTTTTGTTTTCACATTTGCACATACAGTATTCCAATTGGGGTTGCTTGGTTCTTCAGCAGTATAAAATTAATTATATATTAAATGCATTACCTTGGTTCACCATGTACAAATCCTGCTTCAAAAGGTGGAATCTGTGTTATTTTTAAGCCCTGCATTGCAGATAGTTATGTACCACTCTTCTGATATAGCAGATGCCTTTCATGAAGTCACAAAAGCCAGTGCTGCTGACTGCTATATTGCCATGCATGTCAAAAGTCATTGCCTACCACCAAATCCCAAAAGGCATGTCATTTTGGAATGCATAATAGTAGATATTTTAGCACTGAACTTATATATTTTTCCAATAATGTTTTCATCCCAAATCATATCTACACATGTATTTTTTTATTTTCATGTAATCCAAGTGTAATTATGGATTTTCTATATAATTCAATACGTCTCACAAATGTATGCCCTTCTGCACAGTAGGAAATATGATCTTTTTAAATTGACTAATTATTCTCTTTCAAAGTACATGAACTATAAATATTAAATAGTCATTGTTTCTGCATTCTGTTTCCCTCTGCACATGATGTATAAGTTTAATATATAAAACACAAGGGTTGTTCAATGATGTGTGACAGTTGGCCTTTAATGTTCTGCTTTTAAAGATCAGGGTAGAGTTCAGTTAGCATAGTCATGAGGTTAAATGATTTAGTAGGCACAACTGAGATACAAAAAAATAGTTAATACTCCCTAGAGAAAAGTGGTTCCTGATACCATTACGTTAGCCTAATGGCCTATGAATGCTCCTTCTGTGACATAAGAGGGTGTCATGGTACATAGATTTTCCAATACTGAATAGGTTTATTAAATGCATATTAAAAAATGCTAAAATGGAAAAAAAAAAAACACTTTTATTCCTGGAAAATAGTTTTAATCGCTTACACTGATATGGAAATGATACCATGGAGTAATTTAATAACCTGTAGTTATAGAAAGCAAATTGGGTTACAGCATCATTATTGCAACAAGCATTATTTTCTAGGCATTTCATATAAGCATAGTAAAGAAATATATATACAATTCTATTGTACGGGGATGGGATGCCTTATCCAGGAAGCTAGTATCAAGAAATCTTCCAATAATGGCATCTCTCAAAGTGTTTATTTCAAGCAAATAATTATTTGTAAAAGTAATTCTGATCCAGTCCAATAGCCCATAACAGAGCCGTAACTAGAGGGGGGCGGGCCCTGGCGCGGGACGTGTAGCCGGGCCCCGCCCCCCTCCGTACGGCCAGAAACGCCCGCATTAGAACAGTGGCGCGAGCTGCCGGGGGGCCCTGAGGGGGTGCGGGCCCTGGCCCAATTGTACCTCCTGCTCCCCCAGTAGTTACGCCACTGGCCCATAACTACCAACAATCTAGTCTAATGGATTTATAATAATAAAGCAAATATCTGATCAGGCCAAATTGTATTCAATATTTTATTAATTCCTATTGAGAAATCTGGTCCATAACCAGCTTTACATGTAACCTAGAACTAAGGATGGTTTTAATGATATACTGAAGCAAGAGATTCATTTAAAGGGCAAAATGATTACCATATCTATGAGGGGAAAAGCCATGCTTCGTAAGTTTCCTTTAAATCTTGCAACCTTCTTATAGTGCTCTACATTCACTGACTGTGCCCAGTGGCCTTGTAGCTGTCTGTTTAGTGCTGTTGTGGTTAATGGGTTACAGACAGTGTTAGAATATACATACAGTATATGAGCAGATTGTGAGGTCAGATTAATCCAATGCTTAACCTAAATAAACAAATCATTAAGCAGCGTGGTTCCTTTTTAACCTTCATCAATATGGACTGCAGGTTAGAAAAACCTCTACCTGCTGGATGGCTGAATACTAATCAGCCTTTAGCATGTGAGCTTTATAGGTCAGTACAATTTAAGTTAGAGGTTAGAGATGCTAAAACATCACTTCAAAGGTAGACTTCTATAAAATACACAGTTATTCATTTGGCAGGCATGGATTTTTGTTGAATTGACGGATTTTGCCACCCACAAATAAATTGGCGAACCTGCAGCAAAAAATTATCACGCACAGAAAATTTGCAGCGCCCCAAAATTATTCGTACACCCATCCTTTTTAATGCATTTGGACAAAATAGTTGCGCTTATAACAATTATTTTGACGCCCATTGACTTGCACAGTTTCGTGAATTTTTCTCTGTTTCGTGAATTTTTTTTGGTAAATCGAATCAGATTTGCCAATCACGAATTACAGCTTGATACTTAAATTCACTTGCGTGGTCTCTTTTTTTTATTTATTTTTGTATTTTGATTTTAATGTGTCACAATCATTTCTTTTTCCAATTCCAGGTACAGGTACAGGGAAAACCTGTTATCCAGAAAAAAGTGTGAGTTATTTCTATTCTGTTGATCCAAACTAAGATATAATTAATCCTTTTTAGTGTAAACACAATCCTATTGGGATTATTTAATACTTAAATGATTTTTCAGTAGATTATCCAAATTATGGAAATATCCCTTATCTGGAAAACCCCAGGTCCCATGTGTTTTGTTTTGGGTTGCCGAGGATGAGTAGAGTATGCTTTATTAGCAGGCATTACACAACAGTAACTTTCACTTTCACTTTTAAGCTACCAAGAAGTACTCACAGTATAAGTCTGAGCACAGTGACATCTACAGGCCATTTGTATAAATACCACACCAAGCATTCTGGTTAACAGGTCCCATATATGCGTGTGTGTGTGTGTGTGTGTGTGTGTGTGTGTATATATATATATATATATATGTACTATATATTTATAGTATTTATGAACCTTTTGTTAAACTGTGAGTAAACTGCTTCTCTTTCCCATGGTCTGTGAACATATAGCAACCTGTACATGCATAGATACTATTAGTTTTGTATAATTTTCAGTACATGTATGGCACGACTCAAGATGACCAATATTGGCAAAAGGATGATATCTAGTCAATCGGGCAAGATGGAAAATTAGGCACCCAAATCATTAGAGATACAATTCTATTATTTTTACCGGTATATCTGGTGATTCAGCTTTTAGCGTTTGTAATGAAAAGAATCCTTGGTTGTAGGAAAGCTGTGTTCGGCCACCTTTAAAGTGAGAAGGCCACCAAAAAAAAAAAGAAAATAGTAAACAGTACGTAGACCACAGAAACGTACAAATAGGATAGGGACTTCTCCCATTGACTTATATACAACTTCTGTAGGTCTGAGATGCCGGATTTTCAGATTCTGACTTTTTCCATTCTCGGGGTATAATAAATCTTGAAAGACTCAAGTTTTTTTTCCACTAAAAATTCTGATTTTATAGTAAAAAAATACATTTTTTGAGTTGATGGCATTCGGACTTTAATAACCCCCACAATGTGGTCTAAGAAAGAAAGGAAGAAACAAAAAACATACCTGGGAGAAAAGGGTGAAAATAATTTCCAGACTGAAAGGAACAGTTGAATGGAACTGGGGGAGAGTGCGGGGCATATAAGTTAATTTTTAAAACGTATTATTATGGACTAAAATCATCACATGGTTTACATGACGTTACTTATGGTTAAACCCCCTTACACAACCTCCTAAACACGTGGAACTGCCAGCCATGCACATTCCTTCTAGCCAGCCACTACACTGATGAGTCCGTCTAATTTCTTTTAGGCCTTGTACTTGACCTAGTGGCTCGATTTAGAGCAAGCAATGAATGATTATCATAGTGTGAGTTAGTGTCAAAGTGTTTGCAGAGACAAAATAGTTACCTAAAGATCACTTTCTTCCCAGTTACAGTTTTGCAAGTGTATGTTTTCTGAAAATATTCTCAGCTGCCTGAACTTTCATCTGCCTATGTTTGCAAAAAGAAAATAGGTGTGCAATAAAAAAAGACAGCAACTGGCACATACATGAGTACTAGGAGTCATAGATAAAGTGATTTCAAGTAGAAATAGAAATTAAGGCCTATTTTAACTTCAGTCACAAGTTTTTTCTGAAGTGCTTTTTATCTTTTTGGATTGTTGCCAGTCTATGATGGATGACTGCCAGCCTGGGACCACAGCCAGTCATCATTGTATTGTTACCAATACTGGACGACAGCCAGAAGTGGATTAAAGCCAAATAGATGGGAGCTTAACTGTGCCTGCTCACACTTGTGCTTATCCTCTAAATTACAGTGTCTTTACACCTAACCAATATGACCTGCATATATGTCTTTTTTTATAAATAAAGAATCCTCTTCAGAACAGTGCTATAAAGAGTCGTTATTGTTTTTTATAGATGCTAACAAATAATGGGGGCGCTACAAGTTTAAAGGAGTCCCGCCATCTCATAATTGGATTATATTTTAATAATATTTCAATTTTAATTCTGCCTAGATGTATTAAGGTCTCTCCTGACTGCAGGAGAGTCTGCATGTTTCCAGCAGAACTTCATTGATGTTATCTTGAGAATTATACTCTTGCTTTGATTCTTTTTCTATTCTTATAGAACAGGTGCCCCTATAATAAAGCTGGACAATTTGTTGAATCCGAATTCTGCTGAAAAAGGCAGAGACCCGGCCAAAAACCAAACTCAATCCTTGATTCGATGCATCCCTAAAATTTGTCAAGTTTCTGAGTAGGGTGAATTTTTCCTGGGTAACCTAACCCACGTGGGTGATGATGGTAGAGTGGTACAAAATGTGCTGATGGAATATTGTGCAATGAATTCTAACCTTTATAAAACTTGAGAAAACAGGTACCAATATGCACCCATTTTTTAAATAAACCTATATTAAAAAACAGGATTTTAAACTTCTTCCTCTGTCACCTCCTGCAGCAATCCCTGATACAGTACTCCGCAAAAAGAGGCTTTTTGTCATTATCAGTAGCACTGTTTTGTATCCCATGGCAAAAATGAACATGGTACCCATCATGGGGGCAACATCATCTGTTATAACATTGTGCTGTGTTTGACAACACTGTAAAGTCCCTCCAGAGCCCAGCACAGTGGTATGAAGGCGCAATCCCAAGTGGCTTTTTACTTGAGAGGCATGTGTATAATGAACCCCCTGGGCTGTCGGTCCTGCAGAAAATTGTCAGATCGATGCAGGAGCAGGCACAGTGTTTTTTTTTTAGTTTCTTTTTCTCAGAATGGTTTACAATTAGTCCACAATTGCCAGTATCTTAAGGTGGCCACAAGGTCTGTCGGCAGCTTTTATTGACCCGTGCATGGCCAGTTTTAAAATGGCGTTACACAATCATAATGGTTGAAATACGTGCTCAGTTATTTTATTTTTTGTATAATGTTCATTAACCTTGTTTTTGAGCAGTGAGAAATTTATACTCAAGGCAGGTGCTCCTGCTGGAGACAGTTGATTGTGACTGCCATGTAATATGCAAAATTTTCCTGAGACACTTATGTCGCACTGTACCAAGGGTGACAAAAAGGTACCCGTGATAAGTTTAAGTGCTTACTTTCTGATTCTGTTATTGGTCTTTGACTGTTAAGTGCAGAGAGCACAAATAAGCTCTCGACTCATGTGATCTCACCTCCTCTAACCATGGTATGAGCACTAGAGGTAAGCACACAGTGGTGGGAGGGTCAGTTGGTCAACATGGATTTTGAGACCATATGAAGAATTCAATGATGTTACTTTTCAAGAACGTAGAACAGATAGTTTGGAAACACCCCGATTTCCCTATTCGTCTCAAAACCCTGAAAAATCTGCTCAGCTCAGTAAATGTTATTGGAAGAAATGCAAAGAGGGTTCCCAGAATGAGGCACCATTTACCATCTAATAATATACAGTATCTCTTGTGCCCCTAACCACATCTACAAACCTCTTGAAATGAAATCCATCAGCAGTACAATTATTGTTCATATCTTGAGCTACTTTGATGTTTGAATAATATTTCAGTGCCTCATTAGGGATGGGTGAATTTGACCTGTTTCGTTTCTCCAAAAATTGTCCGCCGGCGAAATGCCGCAGACACCCATTAAAGTCTATGGGCGTCTAGGGGTGAAATTTTTTTGACGCACGTCTTTTTTTTTTTTTGACGCAGGACGCCGTACAAGTCTATGGGCGTCATTTTCGGCGAAACAAGGCGAAAAAATTCACCCATCCCTATGCTTCATATATCCTTTAATTAGTGTTAGTCAGCATTCTAGAATTGTTCATTAATTGATACATTCAAGTTTCTGTATACCCACTACGGAAACTAGTTGTACAGAATGTTCTGGATTACAGGATTGCCAGCACCATCTCCCATAGACTCCATTTTCAGCAAACAAATTCTAATTTTTAAAAGTGATTTTTTTTTGTCTCTGTAGTCATAAAACAGTGCTTTGTACTTGAGGTAACTAAGCTGTATGAATGACAAAACAATCCTATTGGTTTATTTAATGTTTCAATAATTTTTAGCAGACCTGAAGAATGATGATTCAAATTACAAAAAACCCTTAATCTAGAAAACCCCAGGTCCCAAGCATTCCAGATTATAGACCCTATACCTGTACCTATTTTTACTATATGATAAAATGGAATACATTATTGTTTCCTGTGTATTATCTTTTAAATGCTATCATTTTTGGTTCCTAGATCATATTTTATTGCATATCTATGCAGTACTGATTTTTACAGGCTTGCTTTGCACTATTTTGCTTTCAAATTGTATCTCCAGCCATTTATGTCACATTTTAAATGCAAACAGTATAGAATGTAATTTACTGAATTAGGGCGTTTGCTCTGGAAAATTAATTTGACTTATTACTTCTGACTCTTCCTATCTTCAGGCCAATATTATGCTATTCATTGTACGAGAGTAATACTTAATGAATTGGGCTATTAATAATGTCAGGGTCCATGGGGGTATCGTGGGTAAGGGAGAGGCGTAGACTCCTAGATGCAGTCACCTGATATCAAGTTAATGTTCCATAAAAAATATCAGGCAGTGCAGTGTAATTATGAAGCAATGTGTAGGAAAATAGACAGAGAACCCTTACATATTTATTTAAATTTAATCAGATGTGTTTCTACATAGTGACAAAAACTGGATAATACAATTAGGAAACAGATGCAAAACAACAATGGTTTTTGTATATTTCATGTAAATGAAATGAAAAATAGAAGTGTACAATACTAATAACAGCTTTATATAAATTAAAATAATGTAATGTAAAGTACCAGCACTTATAACAACCAGGAGTCTCACAATAATTTAACTAATAAAGGTTGCAGAATCAAAAAAGACCTGCTCACCAGGTCTTAAAGATATCATGAAAATCTTTCAAAATGTAAATAAGGAATTGCATTATAGCTAGTGCAAAAACAGTGCAGTATATGCAATATCAAGTCAAAAGTGGTGCAAGTAACAATAAGGGGGGGGATTCAATAGCACTGGGTAAATCAGATTCATAGACCAGTCTACAGTAGGTAGAACTGCGCTACGATAAATGTGCACATTTTTTAGTAAATGAGTCCTAATATGATTTTAAAATAATAACGGGATTCTTTACAGAGACCCTGGGCCCTTAGTGTTCTAAAACACTTGTGCCTGGTGGGACCTCCTGGAATTCCAGGAAAGCATGTTTCTTATGGCTAAAAACATGCTTTTTTAAAAAAAAAACAAAAAAACATTTTGTTATGAAATTATCCTTCTGGTACATCTGATTAATCTGCAAATAAAATATAGCTAAACACTACAAACTGTTGGTGTTATATTTTGGTAGCCAAGGATGAGTAGAGTAGAACAGTGCTTTATTAGCAGGTTCATGCAGCCATTACACTTCAACAGTAGCTTGAAATCTAATGCTTTTAAGCAGTATAGAAAGTACGATATATACAGTATAACTCTTGTGCACAGTGACACTTACAGGCCCTTTGTATAAACACCACAGTTTGCAAATGTATTATCCATAGATACTGTAGGATGGAAACAAATAGAATAAGTGGATGCTAAGTAGTACCCAAAAAATTCCATTAATTAAAGGTACTTTTGTCTAAACATGCAATAATAGTTTGAATACAGATAAGCAATTTTTTTGAAGTTATATAAACATCAGCGATTAAAGATTTAGATCACATTTTTTCAAGGTGGAAAGCAGTCAAAATAAACTCTGAACAATACAAAGCTTTAAAAACAGTGATTATACCTACCATCCAAAAGGATTGCACTCTAGTAAAAATAATACATGAGTAATACAAATGCAAATAGATATAGTACCAAAAAAATCACACAAAGAGGTCTAAGTCTGACTATCGGGTAAGGAAAAATTTAAAGATTCAGTATGAAAAGTTTGCAAATGTTTCCTCTAGTATAATTTTATATCGCTCCAGTGTATTTTATATCGCTCCAGTGTAAATTAAGTAGATTCTTTGTGGATTGTAATGGAAAATAATCTTGGTAATTAGATGAAAATGGTTTTCATTCAGCAGAAATTAATTTCAGTTTTTCTAATATTTGATTTCTTTTTCTAAAGGCTGAAACCTTTTTTTAAAGCAAATTTCAATACAGTCGTGTATATGTTAAGCCATACTTCAGCTCCTGATTTATTTTTCACTTGCAGGAAAACTACCCCTTTAAAGGTGAAGGACATGGTAGTAGGACATGGGTGCTTGGATATCCTTCCATCATGCTTATAAAAGGCAAATATGTAGTCAGCAAATAAAAAGTGATAAAGCCTGCCAATTAATAATTATCCTGAAGGTCTCATCACAATTCAAAGCTACTCAGGTCATCAAGGACAAATGCATGCCCCCTACATCCTTCACCCTTAGGTGTGCTGCTGTGTCTTTATGCTTTTGCCAACTTTTTTTATGAGGCGTCCAGAGAGTAAAAAATATGGCTTGCCTTTATGGTGCTCTACCACGAATGAAGCTATAAAATTATGAACAGTTTTTATGATGGCTATTCAGGGGATGCTTCTATATTGATGGTGTACATGCTGTATCTATCTTTTTCTATGCCTCCCTTCCTTGAAAAGATCACAATGCAGGGAGTTGGCCCTGTGTAACTGTTTTTCATGCATTTAATATATTAATTATCCACTAAATGCTCCCCAGGCTGCACTTTAGATGTTGAAGAGTGACAGCTTTTCAACAAAGCTCCAAATACAACCCATCAGCCTGCAGTGTATTATGTTGAAGAGGTCAGGGTGGGGTTAATGTAACTTTTTATTTGCTGATTTTTCATAGGCTTGCAAATGTTGGGTAGAGGAAATAAAAGAGCAGAAGTAGTGAAATAAGAAGCATAGAAAATAGATGAATAAAGGCTGACAATAACTCTCAAGCAACAAATCATAAACACATATGTGCTCTGGACACAGAGAAAGGATATAATGCGCTTTATTTAGACATAATCCTTTCTTGAGGAAAAAAAGAATGTAGAATCTAAATTAACCTGTATAATTAAAAGATTCTTAGCTGCATTTAATTACAATTTCGATACCATTAAGGCAAACGTTCTAGGTTTATTTCAGCTGTATTTCAGATTCATATCATATCTTTTTTTATAGCAACTAGATGAAAATTAATAGTAATAGTTTAAGAAATCAATATTATAGCCTCCTGAATATAGACAGTGAGAAACGGAGATGGTTTAAGGGAATAGAAAACGTTTTGTTCATACCTTGTCAGTGCACTAATACTGTTAAAAACGCATAAAAATGTATTTAGAATGCATATGTTAACTATACTGTATGTGGTAGAGGGCTTGTTTATGGGTGCAAGTGCAGTGTTGACATGCAAAAATGTATGCAGTCAATGCATTAGTAATGCATTAGTAATTGTGTGCAAAATTGTGTGCAAAACTTCTCCTTGAATTAAGGTTTTGTCCACCCCTCCTTTTGCAAATTGTGCACATGTTTGCCTATTCCCACAGTGGGTTATACACTGGTAATCTTATTATCTACCTCACAAGAACCAAATATGGAGTAGCTTAATTTTTCTTGTTTAGGTCAAATAAGTCCTACTAAATGAACTTATGTTGAATAAGGGTATACTGCACATTAAATAGTGCTCAATATAGAGTATGGGAGCAGCTAGATACCTATTGGAAAATGTGTTTCTGTATGTGAGAGGAGACAGATGGCAGAAATAATAGCTGTTACCATATGCCTACAAGGATCAAACCCTCAGATATTTAAGGATTGGTTTCAGGAGAAAATTTCATGAGGTCTATACTTCATGGGGCACATTTACCTAGGGTCGAATATCGAAGATTAATTAACCCTCGATATTCGACCGTCAAAGTAAAATCCTTCGACTTCGAATATCGAAGTCGAAGGATTTTGCGCTATTCCTACGATCGAACGATTCTAATTCGAAGGATTTTAATTCATCAGGATCAGGAAATTGTTAGGAAGCTATGGGGACCTTCCCCATAGGCTAACATTGGCCTCGGTAGGTTTTAGGTGGCGAACTAGGGGGTCGAAGAAATTTTTAAAGAGACAGTACTTCGACTATCGAATGGTCGAATAGTCGAACGATTTTTAGTTTGAATCGTTCGAGTCGAAGGTCGACATAGCCCAGTCGATGGTTGAAGTAGCCATATTCGACCATTCTAACTTTTTTCCTCTATTCCTTCACTCGAACTAACTGAAATCCTAGCTGTCATTGATTCTTCCTAACACCTTGGAGGAAAGTCAGTTATCCATAAGTAGAGCTAACTGAGAAGGAGGAGCAATGATACTGGAATGCTGTTTATAAAAATTGTGCTCATGTTGTATTTTAGGTTTTAAACTTGTTCTTCTGCCTTGCTCTATAAATTATTTAAGGATATAAGGGAATTTTAAGGGTTGTACTAAGGATGGGCGAATTTGACCTGTTTCACGTCGCAAAAAATATGTCATTGGTGAAAATTTTCCAAAATGCGTAAAAGGGGTTGTTAACCTTCAAATTAACTTTTAGTATGATGTAGTAAGTGATATTTGCATTTGGGTTTCATTTTTTATTTGTGTTTTTTAAATTATTTAACTTTTTATTCTGCAGCTCTCCATTTTGCAATTTCAGCAAGCTTCTTGCTTGGGTCCAAATTACTGAATGAATTGATGCAGTGTTTTGAATAAGAGACTGGAATTTGAGTAGGAGACTTTTGACGCGTGACTTTTTTTCTCTATTGAAGTCTATGGCCGTCATTTCCATGGCGAAACTCATCTAAAAAATTCGCTCAGTACATTTGTTTCCAGTTTATAAGCCATGGGTCTATGTTAACATCATAGCATGACTATTATAACTGAACTTTTTATTTGTATAAATAAACTACAGGATTAATCATTTCTCCATGAAATCTTTGCAGATTGTATTCATCCAGTTTATATCAATGTATATTTCCAGAGGTGTCTACTTTTGAAAAGATTTCAAACATAGCTTGTAAAGAGATATATACTGGACATATTTATAATGTGATAATACAGTTTTGAACAGTCATGTGAGCGCCCTGAAAAGACAGCAAAGAGTCTAGCTATAAAAATATTATGGACCCTGAGAAAAATTGTGAGCATTAATGGCAATCTGCACAATCTGGGAGTATATTTAAATGGTGCTAAAACAATTGTATATTGAAAGCTGTGTTTGTGAATACAAAAGAGTGTGCATGGAAAGCTTTACTTTTATATCAAATAGTGCAATTTTCATGAAGCACTTACCTAGAGCTCCCAGAGAAGTCACTTTCTAAGGGCTCTTACACATGGACGTTTTTCGTGTGCTCCACTGCGTTGCGCTTTGGAATGCAACATGCTGCATCCCACCTGCGTTTGGTGCTTACATGCGTCTGTCTGAGTACAGCCCCCTTCACAATAATTGAGTGCGTCTACTCCTGCGCTCCCCTGTGGCTGAACAGAAGAAAGCGCAACGCAGGGGAGGGCATGAAAAAACGCCCATGTGTAAGAGCCCTAAAGGGGTAGGCAGCCTCTGTGAATGAATATTTATAGGGTAGATGCTCATCACCTGGTGACAACATAGAGTGGTCTGGAAGCTATAAAAGGCTGCAGACTGAATTCATTGGGAGTCTGTGTTAAGTCTTTGGGGCAAATTTACTAAGCGCCGAAGCGCCGAACGCTAGCGTCAATTCGCTAGCATTTTGCATTTTCATTAATTTGCAAATTCACTAACGAACACTGGCGTAAATTCGCTAGTGTTACTTTGCACCCTTACGCCAGGCGAATTTTCACTACGGATGTAACTACGCAAATTCACTAACGCGCGTAGTGTACTGAATGCTACCTTTTACGCTAGACTTCCTTCGCCACCTCAGACCAGGCGAAGCACAATAGAGTAGATAGGGATTGCTACAAAAAAAGTTCAAATATTTTCTAAGTCCCAAAAAATGCTGGCGTTTTTCTATATCATGGGTGATAGGCTGAAAAAGATCGAAACATTTTTTGGGGCTCCCCTCCTTCCCCCCTACATTTCCTAACTCATGGCAACCTAACTACACAGTGGGCACATGTGTAGGGCAAAAAAAATAATGTATTTGATGTTTTGAAGGTTTCCCAGGCATTTGTAGTGATTCTACGTATTCCTCCACTGAAATTTGAATTTGGCACCGTATGCAAATTAACCATCGCAACCATCGTAACTTTGCTTCGCTTAGCGAATCAACGCTAGCGCAACTTCGCAGCCTTACGCTACCCCTGTGCGCAACTTCGGATTTTAGTGAATTTGCGGATCGCTGGCGAAACTACGCCTGGCGAAGCGTGACGAAGTTGCGCCTGGCGCAACTACGAATCTTAGTGAATTTGCCCCTTTGTGAGAGGTAGTTCTGGAGCTTCAGGTGTGTGCTTGAACGGTTACTGCTAACCCCCTGCTGGTGAAAGTGTATGCTGCATCTTTGCACATACATTATTTTCTGCATTTTCTTAAAAATAAAGCACAAATTTTCCACTGAAGATCTGCTTGGCTACTGAACTTATATGTGCCCAGTGACAAACACATAAAACAGAAATGTGTTCAAACTTTCATAGCCTGCCAAATTTTGTAAGGATTTTTAGCAGACTAGCTATGGTGATCCAAATTACAGTACAGTACTACAACTACTTTTGACCTGCACACTCCACTGAGACTGCCTTATGTAGAGTTGCAAATGATCTCCAGATTGCTAAGGCCAAAGGGCATTACTCTATTCTCATTCTCCTGGACTTATCTTCTGCTTTTGATACTGTTAACCATTCTGTTCTAATGCAAATTCTCCATTCAATTGGTATCCGGAATCAAGCTGCATTCTGTTTCTTCCTACCTTTCAAACCGCTCCTTCTCTGTTACTTTTGCAAACAAATCCTCTCCTCCTGTTCATCTTAATGTGGGGGTGCTTCATGGAGTCTACCTTTTGGATGACTAGAACATTAGCCTAGTCCTGTCCCTACTGACTATGCCTTATCTTGTGCACTTTTTTATCTCCAATTTGTACCTGTATGTTAGCCTCCCATCCACTTAGACTGTAAGCTCTACGGGGCAGGGACCTCCTTCCCACTATGTCTCTTACCATATAGCACTTAAGCTCTTTGTCCTATGATTCTTTATATATTTATTATGTGATTTGTCTCCCCCATGTATACTTTTATATATATTGTACTTTTATGATCAATTATCTGGAATGCTTGGGACCCTTAATAGCGCTTTACAAATAAAGTTATACATACATACTGCATGATCCCTTATCCAGAAAATCTCGGGTCCCAAGCATTCCAGATAATTGATCATGTCCAATGAGCCATAATAAAGATGGAAGAGATTCTCTAATGCCCTACACATGAGCCCACCCTTATATAAATGTGGCATGCCCCTCAAATTAGTTTCAAAAAAAGTTCACACATAAATCTTTAATAGTTCGGACTGTTGAAGGTAATCCCACTTTAAAAAAAGAAAAGTGGCTAGAGTTTTTTACAACTTAAATGCATTTCCGGCATACAGGATAGGATGTCACTGACATAAGATTGAGGAAGATGAAGCTTCGTTTTATCAGTTCATCTGGTCTGAGGTGGCAAAGTAAACACTGGTGAAATAGGTAACGTTCAGTAAAGTTCTCATCTTAGTGACTTTGCGGAGTAACGACCGCTCACCAGAGTGAAAGTCGCCTGGTGATAGTGTGCGAACAAACGTTAGTAAAGGTTTTGTTTGCTAGTGAATTGTCCTCTATGCCTTTTAGTAAATTGGTGATGTCCCTATGGATGAGATTTCTGGCAAATTGTCGATAGCTACGGCCACTTCGCCCTTTAGTGAATCTGCCCCTATGCGATAGTTTATGAACTCTTGCATGTTTTTACTAGCTGAATGCCCAAGCCTTCTGGCTTGAACATTCTTAAATGGGTCCCTATGAATATTCCTATGGAAACTAATAAACAAAACACAAATTCAAGCCATCTTGCTGCCTTGTTCTTGTTCTTAGCAAAACAACCTCCTCTCACTTTACCTACAACCTTCTCTAAATCATGGTATGTAAAATTAAGATGTAACCATATAAATATATATAGTATTGAAATAACTAAAATACAAGCAGCTCACTTACTGTATGTCTGTTCTTGAAGAGAGTGTAATTGGCTGTTTCCAACTATTCTGAAAAGAAACTACACTTTTTTTACTGTAATATAACTTTTATTTACTCACACTGTCAATCCATTCTATCTCTTGTATCTGTTGTTCCACTCTGGTCTATTCATTTAGTACCTAAATAAAACCCAATATAATGTTTCAATGTGAAATTATGTTGTGTCAAAATTTAGCAACTCTTCCAAAAACATATTTATTACATGTGTTAAGAGATATCTACAATCTTTTGTACCATAGAACTGTCTACCCCACATTCAAGAATGAATTACTATTTAGTTAACAAAATGCATTTAGTTATTATGCCTCCACCAATCCCAAAGTAAAAAAAAAATTATTGTCTTGTTTGTACCCAATTTGTTACGTAGTTCCATCTTGAAGTATCCCAAGCCATGCTATACCAATCACTCTTTTTTTATGGAAGAAACACTAATAATGTTACATTACTACTACAACTGCAATAAAATATAATAAGAAAAATGGTCTGTGTGTTCCATTGTAACTGTTGGCAATCAAGTGGTTAAGCTAAGCAGTCGACAACATCAGACAACACCAGGTCCATAGAACTTTAAAAATATGCCTACAAATAGGAAAAGATGAGAAATTATAGTCTTTACAAAAGAGGAAAGTAAAAGTGAAAGCTCTATAAAAGAAACTGGAACTATTATGGAGCAAAATGCCAACTGATTTCAAAACAGCCAAATATGAGAGAAATACAGCTTTGCCTGTAATAGCAGTTTACAAGAGAACATTGTATTGCAACATAACGGTGGTGCTATAATTTGCTCTAACAACTCCAATTATGCCTTTTATTGATTTGGCAACACATTTAATAGGAAAAGCCACACCTCTTGTGTTACAAATCATTAAAGGTGTTGAACGGTGTAATTTTAAAATCGTCCTTCTTCTACAGATGTCAGTGTGACAGCATCATTTTCCCCTTATTTTTGCTATGTAAACAGCGCTTTACAGTAATTTCTCCCTTACCAAACTAACATTCTCAATCTGTTTTTTTTGTTTGTGTGTTTGTGCAAAATTTGCTTTAACATTGTATCTTTTATATTTTTATCTAATTGTTGTTTTTGTTTTTCCTTCTTTTTTTAAATCGTGGAAACCAACATGTTCTTTTTGCCTGTTTTCTGTTGCAACCTTAATTGCTACTGAAATTAAGCATTTATCACTGAAGATAAAAACCCTTTGTTTCATTTTGTTCCTCTTCACAGTAGTGGAAACCTAGTGCTGGTACATGACATTTATTCCTGTAATTTTAGGAACAGGTTTCTTTACTATGTTTAGTCTTCAAACGTCTGTAAATAGGAAAGGAGTATTTGTTTTGGTTGGTGGTTGGTTAAATGTTGTACTGTATAGAATGATATAAAAAGTTTTTTTTGTTCTAAAATATAAAATATTTAGCAGTGTTATGTTTACTTTACTGGATTGTGTATGGAACCCAATGCAACTTCTTTTTTTATTGTTTTAATGTTTGTTACAATTAAACTGGGACAAGGACAGGGCATAGGTACGTATACATATACATTCTCTAATACTTTTCATGCAGAAAATTAAGTCTAAATCTATTAGCACCTTTTTTTTAACCTTGAAAATTTTTACACACACAAAAGTTCTGGGCAACGCACTCTTCGGATCACCCAAGGAAACGCTTAGTCTTCAGATCATCGGTAAAAAACTTTAGTTTTATTAAAGATTTAACATTTTAACAAACTGTGTAATCCTGCGCCATGAGGTCTGACGCGTTTCGTGTCACTGCACTTCATCAGAGACCTCATTTCCTCCTGGCCAATCCCTCTTTTAAACCAACTTAACCATTCCCAAAATAAATTTATTCATGAATTAACCCTTCAGGTATTTCTTAGATATATATTAAAACAGCTATAATATAAATGTCCCTTTAAAAACAAACAGTTCATTACTCATGTTTGGATCCATTGGATACTTAATTTCTACTAATATTCGTGGTTATTTCCACATTTATTTAATAAATAGACCATGTATTTTATTTTATACTTCAAATAATGAATTCTGAACTGAGAATTAATTTTCATAATTATTATAATTGTTTTTATTATTTATATGTATATATGTAAATGTTTTTCTTTTCCATGCATATATCTATTCCTTGTAAAGTAAATTAGATATCCAAGTTTCCATATCTCCAAAAGGCTTTCCATTTTTTCATTTAGTCACATATGTTAAGATACCCACATTCAATCATATGTTACAAATGTATTATAGTAAAGAAGTTGCAATCTTAAATGCCAGAACGGACATAATTACTTAATATAAGAAGTCAATTCATTTACTTAGATTCAA
Source organism: Xenopus petersii (assembly GCA_038501925.1). Lineage (NCBI taxonomy): Eukaryota > Metazoa > Chordata > Amphibia > Anura > Pipidae > Xenopus > Xenopus petersii. The sequence goes on from CM076675.1 coordinate 65,514,948, forward strand.
TCACTTGTAAACATCTAACGATTCCATACAATACATCTCATATTTACATTTGATATTTAAAAGTAACAGCTGATATCAAACACTGAGTTTAGGCCCCTGGGTTGTCTCGTACATAACTTAAAGATCCACTTGGCTTCTGCTTTCAACAGTTTCGCCTGTAGGTCCCCACCCCTTGGGCTCAAAGTCACTCTCTCTATACCCTGAACTGAAACGAACCGCAGATCCCCTTTATTGCAGCTTCCAAAGTGTCTAGAGACTGGGGTACTGTCACTGTCTGACTTAATGGTGTTAAGGTGTTCCCTAATTCGGCTCTTTAAGCTTCTCATTGTGCATCCTACATACTGAACTCTACACTTCTTACAAGTGATTAGGTATACAACCCCACTTGTATTGCAATTTATGTAGCTCCTTATCTGAAATGTTTCATGTGTAACGCTACATTCAAAAACATCAGATGACACCACAAGTTAAACAGCGTTTTGATCCGCATCTGTACATTCCTTGGCTCTGAAGCCAGGTTTTTGGCTTGGAGTCCGATTTAAATAGACTTGGCGCTAGAGCCATTCCAATTGTAGGGGCCTTCCGGGCTACTACCCGAACCCCTGGTTCCAGTATTTTCTAAAACATCCTATCACCATATAACACCGGTAAATGTTTCAAAAATATGTTCTTGATTTGATTATACTGGGCGCTATATGTCATACTCATAGTGATTTTCTGGTCCTCTTGTTTCCATGGGTCTATATCCCCTATTTCCCTCACTTGTCCATAGTCCCTTACACTTTTCTTTCTACCACCCGTAGATTAGACTTGATTACGGGTGGTAGAAAGAAAAGTGTAAGGGACTATGAATGTAGCGTTACACATGAAACATTTCAGATAAGGAGCTACATAAATTGCAATACAAGTGGGGTTGTATACCTAATCACTTGTAAGAAGTGTAGAGTTCAGTATGTGGGATGCACAATGAGAAGCTTAAAGAGCCGAATTAGGGAACACCTTAACACCATTAAGTCAGGCAGTGACAGTACCCCAGTCTCTAGACACTTTGGAAGCTGCAATAAAGGGGATCTGCGGTTCGTTTCGGTTCAGGGTATAGAGAGAGTGACTTTGGGCCCAAGGGGTGGGGACCTACAGGCGAAACTGTTGAAAGCAGAAGCCAAGTGGATCTTTAAGTTATGTATGAGACAACCCAGGGGCCTAAACTCAGTGTTTGATATCAGCTGTTACGTTTAAATATCAAATGTAAATATGAGATGTATTGTATGGAATCGTTAGATGTTTACAAGTGATTGAATCTAAGTAAATGAATTGACTTCTTATATTAAGTAATTATGTCCGTTCTGGCATTTAAGATTGCAACTTCTTTACTATAATACATTTGTAACATATGATTGAATGTGGGTATCTTAACATATGTGACTAAATGAAAAAATGGAAAGCCTTTTGGAGATATGGAAACTTGGATATCTAATTTACTTTACAAGGAATAGATATATGCATGGAAAAGAAAAACATTTACATATATACATATAAATAATAAAAACAATTATAATAATTATGAAAATTAATTCTCAGTTCAGAATTCATTATTTGAAGTATAAAATAAAATACATGGTCTATTTATTAAATAAATGTGGAAATAACAACGAATATTAGTAGAAATTAAATATCCAATGGATCCAAACATGAGTAATGAACTGTTTGTTTTTAAAGGGACATTTATATTATAGCTGTTTTAATATATATCTAAGAAATACCTGAAGGGTTAATTCATGAATAAATTTATTTTGGGAGGGGTTAAGTTGGTTTAAAAGAGGGATTGGCCAGGAGGAAATGAGGTCTCTGATGAAGTGCAGTGACACGAAACGCGTCAGACCTCATGGCGCAGGATTACACAGTTTGTTAAAATGTTAAATCTTTAATAAAACTAAAGTTTTTTACCGATGATCTGAAGACTAAGCGATTCCTTGGGTGATCCGAAGAGTGCGTTGCCCAGAACTTTTGTGTGTGCAACATTGCGTTCTCCCTTACCGACGGACTCAGGGCGGCTGCACCTGGGTCACAACGAAGTCCGGGTAAGATCTTGCATTTTCATCTATTTGGGGGAACCGTACCCAGCGTACTCGTGAGGGGTCCGGGGCATGCTGCACCCGGACCAACTATCCTTAAGGATGAGCTGGAACCGGCATTCGAGCAGAGAATTGAAATAGATTAACCTATAATATTTGCCCATGCATACTGATCTGCCATAGGACTCGTAGTAAAGATAACCGTTTTTAAAGTCCCAATAAGCGACGCTGGGGAAACTGTTTATTGAAAATTTTTATACTGATTATTCGATCTTCTTCTTTGCTTGTAGACAGCAGACATTGTTTAGAGGATTTACAATGTTGAATATGCATACATTTATTCAATTCCTATTTGTGTTGTACATGCATCCTCTACTAAATCCATACTTACCTACCCAGTTGATTCCTCTTGTAATGTTTACAGACCTATGCTGGGGTTATTATTTTGCCTAATACAATGGTTATATATCAGGCCAGAATATCTAACAGAAAGTTCTGCATGGTAGTATTTTCTTTAGGCATTTTCAATTCTACATCTATTTAACTAGTTCAAAGGAGAACTAAAGCTGAATATGCATACATTTATTCAATTCCTATTTGTGTTGTACAAGCATCCTCTACTAAATCCATACTCACCTACCCAGTTGATTCCTCTTGTAATGTTTACAGACCTATGCTGGGGTTATTATTTTGCCTAATACAATGGTTATATATCAGGCCAGAATATCTAACAGAAAGTTCTGCATGGTAGTATTTTCTTTAGGCATTTTCAACTCTACATCTATTTAACTAGTTCAAAGGAGAACTAAAGCTTAACTTAATTAAGAAGTAGAGTAGAAAAGTTCACTAAGCAGGTGAGTGTCGCAGACCCTTTCCAAGATGGTGACCCCCTTTGACAAGTTTGAAGTCCTAGATCATTGCTGCCATTTAGGGATGTCGCGGACTGTTCGCCCGCGAACTAATTTGCGTGAACATCGGCTGTTCGCGTCCGCCGAATGTCGCGCGACGTTCGCCAATTTGGGTTCGCCTTAGCTGGCGCTTATTTTTGACCTCTCACCCCAGACCAGCAGATACATGGCAGCCAATCAGGAAGCTCTCCCTCCTGGACCACCCCCACACCCCCTGGACCACTCCCCTTCCATATATAAACTGAAGCCCTGCAGCGTTTTTTCATTCTGCCTGTGTGTGCTTGGAAGAGCTAGTGTAGGGAGAGAGCTGTTTAGTGATTTGAGGGACAGTTGATAGTAACTTTGCTGGCTAGTAATCTACTTGATACTGCTCTGTATTGTAGGGACAGAACTCTGCAGGGATTTGAGGGACAGTGAGTTTAGGTTAGTTAGCTTTGCTGACTAGTAATCTACCTTCTACTGCAGTGCTCTGTATGTAGCTGCTGTGGGCACTGCTTCTGATCTCATCTGCTGACTGCTGTAATAACCCAATAGTCCTTGTAAGGACTGCTTTTATTTTCTTTTTTGTTTTTTTACTTTGCTACTATAAGAGCCCAGTGCTATTAGTCTAGCTGTGTTGGGGAGTGGGACTGGTGTGCTGCTCCTAGTAGTTCAGCACCAACCAGAGTAATTTTTTTTGTAATACATATATATATTTTTTTTTATTTTACTTATCTTACTGTTCTTTAACATGTCCAGTGCTGTTTGCTGTTCTTCATAGTAGTGCACCAATAGTAGTGCACTTGCAGGCATTGTTTGCCCAGTGTGTTCTTCAAACAACTGCCACCTAGCTGTGTGAGCTTTTTCACATTCTGTCTAAATATCAATAATAATACAGTCTCCAGAAACACCACCTGAGTGACGTTTTTCAAGCAGCAATAATATATTCCGTATCCACTGCTGTAGTGTATACATTGACCTTGCAGGCATTGTTTGCCCAGTGTGTTCTTCAAACAACTGCCACCTAGCTGTGTGAGCTTTTTCACATTCCATGTCCAGAAACATCACCTGAGTGACGTAGTGTGATTTCTGCCCTTTACAGCACAAAATGCAGCACTGTGTCAACAATGTATTTTTCAGATACATTTTTGCCCTTGATCCCCCTCTGGCATGCCACTGTCCAGGTCGTTGCACCCTTTAAACAACTTAAAAATAATTTTTCTGGCCAGAAATGTCTTTTCTAGCTTTTAAAATTCGCCTTCCCATTGAAGTCTATGGGGTTTGCGACGTTCGTGAACCTTCGCATTTTTGGACGCAAGTTCGCAAATATGTTCGTGAACATTTTTTCCACGGTTCGCTACATCCCTACTGCCATTCAGAGTCTGAAACTTTAGGCTGGTGCAATAAGTTCAGTATATAAAATATGGCATTTTAGCCATATTGATTTTAGGGTTTAGTTCTCATTTAACTGATGGTGTAAGAAGACCTATTGTTCTTACATAAATATAATCTTTTTGCATCTCCTTAGTATGAATCGATAACTCTGCTATGGTCCAATGTAAGTAAAAGAAATGGACTGTATCACTTTTTTTGTGTACTTTTTCATTGACATGGAACATGCAGTTAACATTAAAAACAGAGCATATGCTTGAAAAATGGAATTACTGTAAAGCAGTCCAGTCAACCTTCTTATAATAAAGGACAATTCCTTAGAGCTGTATGCATCCAAAGACTTACCAAGGCCTGAATCATCCTTAAAATCATCTACAACAGGGGGATACAACTTAATGAGACCAAACTAGTCTGTTTACAGGCAACCAGGCTACTGCCCAGTTAAAATGTCGGTGAAGAAAATATTTCTTATGTTATGTCTATTTTATATGTCATAAAGTCTGATCATTATAAGAGTCATAGGCTAGACAGTGTAACTGGACAAGCAAGTGGTCATGGTCTTTAATTTATAATAAAGTTCTTAAAATATAACATGATTCCTATAGCAATCCATTAGATTAAGGTGTATCCAAGGCAACACATTTATTTTCCACATCTCCACACATCTTCAATGTATTTGTCTCCAGAGTTGTCCCCAACTCTGTTATATGTCATTCCACTCAAGTAGGAAGGATAGGATATTCTGTAATACTGGGGTTAAAAAGTTAAGGATGCGAAAGATATCTGTATGGTTGGTCTCCTTTTTGAATATTAGTATCTCCACTGCCTTAAGGGAGAACCAAACCTTTGCTACTAAAAACCCCAACCCCCCTACCCTACACAGACCCCCTTCCCTATTCCCCCTAGCCTAGGTGGTACATTTGCTAAATACTCCTAACTCTTTACTTACCCCTCTGTGCTCATTCATGGCATCGGAGTTCATGGCAGCTATCTTCTTCTCTTCTCTGTTTGGCAACAACTGCACATGCGCTGAAAGTCACAGAAATTGCAGAAGCGCCGGAAGAAGACCTGAAAATTACTGAATTGGCTCAAGATGGCGCCCGTGAACTGTGCTGGACAGAATCTGCACCAAGGGGTAAGTAAAGACTATGGGGCATTTAGCAAAGGTATCACCTAGGCTGGGGGGAGCAGGGAGGGGTTCTATGTATGGTGGGGGGATTTTAGTAGCAAGGGTTTGGTTCTCTGTTAAAATGTCCTGGAATTGGAACTAAAGAGTTCTTATTTTTATCTCTCTCCATTGATCTACTGCAGTCAGATGGAGGGCACTATTGGTTTGGGTTGTAAATATATCCCACTACAAATGCAAAGGTATTTGTCCTATCATTCATTGCTGACAAACTGATATACATCACTGGGTTGAGCTAGGGTGTTACTTGGAAACATTCACCAAAATAAATATATTACACTTTTATAGTTTGAAATACCCCATAAGGTGTGTGTATTTAGTTCTGAGTCTGACCATCTAAGAATTTATGTTAGGATGCAGGGAGCATGGAATGTGACAACGACTTGAGAAATATGCCATTACTTAAGTAGAATTGTTACACAGGATGCCACTACTTTCTTCTTTTATGTCCTCGAGAAAAAAAAAAGATCTTTGGTGGTATAGATTCTGAATAATTGAAAACTGCAGTCCTAATTAATGCAATACTCATTTTTCTGTATCAAAAGAAGCAGGTTCTATTTTCCATGATCAGGTCTCTAGATACATTTTGTAATACTAATAGAAGAGCATCCCAGAGGTATAAAAGGAATGAGTGAAAAAGATTACATTTTGAGATGGCTACTGAGGCACAAAACAATGTGAGGTAACCCTGAGCAGAGTGTATGGGCTAGAAGGGATATAGAGAAACCTGAGATCTAATTGAATTGAATATAGAGTTTAATAGGAAAATAAAGCTCATAAGCACATAAATGAAACTGACTTTAAATAATTTTTAGTCTTGCCGAACAATTATTCCGTTTTTTACCCCTGAAGAAAAGCAATGATTTCAGACTTTGAAAATGGGACTAATACATAGTAATACAGTATATGTGTGTGTAGCAACATTTACAAAAATATTGAATGCAGCAGTGGAAAGTTTAAATGCAGCATAGGTTGTTCAGTTGAGAAATTATTTACATTTTCTAATGTTTTATAGGTATGGGATCTATAATCCGGAATGCTTGGGACCTAGGGGTTTCTGGATAAGAGATCTTTCTGTAATTTGGATAACCATACTTTAAGTCTGCTAAAATAATCTAGATATAGCTAAACTAAAATAGGTTCAATGTTTGAAGTACTGATTTATTATTACAAGGCAAAAGGAAATTGTTTTATAAATTAGAATTGTTTGCCTAAATTGGGCTCCATGGGAAATGGTCTTTCCAATATTTTGAGCCTCTCTGTTAAGGGATCTCATACTGCACCTCCATAAGCATTCAAAAATATAACATTCTCTGGGTTGGTATTTGCCTATTGTACATATTTTTTATGCATATGAGAGCATGTCTTCATTTGCTCTTCAATTTTCTGCAACTTGGCCCTTTAAGGGTTTTATTGGGATTTTTTTTTAATTTTAGATCCCCAAAATAAGGATTGGAAATGAATTTTAGCGCATAGTGTAAAAGGTACCGAAAGGTGCAAACCAGCACATCTCGATCAAGAAACCGCCAACGCAATTTTAAATATATTGAGCTCTATTACATGTGAAACTTAGATTTTATTTTGTGAGTGTTACAAAATATCCTGTAACACAGACAGAGTAACCATTCTTAAATTTCACTTCAAGTGACACTTTGGGGGTTATTTAAAAATAATCCAAAAAAGTTGCAGTAAAAACAGATGTGTTTTTTTTTACTATTCATTATGCCCCAAAGCTGTTCCATGTCTGAACCTGAAAATACTCCATCTAAAACCTGCCATATTCATGTAAAAGTACTGTACAAGGCAGATGTCTCCTTAACCATTTAAAGAAGTTTGAACCCTCACAAAATGTTTGGAGTTTTTGGGGTTTGACGCTGGTTTTTCTGCAAAAAATTCAAATTTTTTGTTTTCACAATCCAGAAAAGTCATGGTTTCTCCAGATCCGATTTGTTTTATTGATAAATAAAGGCAAATTGTGGATTCTATCTTGGTCAGACTCTTTTTATTTATAAAAACTTTGAATTTGGATAAATAACCCCCTAAGTTATTATCATATTATATTTTATATTTTTAATATTAGATTAAAAAACAGTGCTGTACATATGGGAAGTTAACAGCATGTGACATAGGCTGGCATTCTAAATGAAAAAAAAAAATCATGTCCCTGGAAACTCAACAATAATCATAGTATTTCCATGTTATACAGATTAATTCTTCCACCATTATTCAGGTATACTTAAATTCATGTTGAAAAGAAATGTGTTTCTATACCTGAAGTTTTGTAGCAAGCAATACATTACCACAACATAACAGTAGCGCTTATTTATGACTCTGTTGCTGGAGACAAAACAAAGCTTTTTTTTTCTTAAGTACTGAGCAAAACATATCAAGATGTTGGCAATGTGTAAATGAACTTGACAAGATCTTTCAAAAACAAACACGGGCCACCAACCAAGTCTTGGCAGACTAGCATGCCACATGTTTACACCAGAGGTGCCACATTGGACTGTTTGTCTGCTATTTTGTATTGAGCCTCAAGCAGAGAGTGGTGCCTTCTTGCATTTGTTTAGCTGCAGCAAACCATCTCATTAACAGCTGTGTGAAAAACCAACAAGGGTGACATTTTTCACGCTGGAGTGATCATACTATAGAGTGCGAGCCTGCCAGAGCTGACCCCATTCCACCTCCCATCTGGCTGCTAGAGAACAAAGCAGATCTCACAGGCCTTCCCGACCTGACACCAAACACAGAAACAATATGGCCCTGCAGTGAGGTTTGTTTAGAAAATATCCTCAATGTTTTCAAGCTGACACAAAAATAAGTGTTGTGGGCCCCTCAATATATTTTTATCTCTAGCTGCACAGAAATCATTGCTTGCTGTTTGACAAGGTGACATGGCGCTTTGTATTGAGACATTAGAGATTGCTGTGATATGTCTGTATTTCTGTAAGCATTTTACTTTCATTTCCGTTTGTATAGTGTGTTTTCTTTATATTTTATTGTCTTAGGAGTATTTCATTACATTTTTCTAGTTTATACAAAAATAATAGTTTTATTCTTATAAATTTCTCAAAAAATATAATTATTTTTATAGCAATTCATAGTTTTATTCTTATATATACATATATATATACAATATATATATATACATATATATATATACAATACCATACCTTATCCAGAAACCCATTCTCCAAAAATCTCTGACTTTATGGGAGATGTCTTTCCCATATTTCAATCTTAAGCAAATTATTCTAATTTTGAAGAATGTAATAATAAAACAGAGCCTTGAACTTGATCCTAACCGGAAATTGAGGTAGGTGCCTAGGACACAATGGTAAGGGGACACTGGGCATCTACTTCTTCCACTAGTCCAGGACCTCAACCCCCCCCGCCAGCTCTGATCCTAACTAAGCTGCATAAATTTATATTGGTGGCAAAATAATCCTATTGGGTAATGTTTGAATGATTTAACAGGCTTAGGGGATAATTTAAGAATGCTTCAACCTTGGGTTTGAGTCTTTGGGTTCTAAAAATATGCAACAGTTCCTAAATTCTCATGCAGTTTATTGATTGAATACCTCAGCTTCCTGCTGTGCATTTTTTCCACTGAGCCGTTGAAAAAAAATAAATAAAAAGCTTGGCATCTAAAACCTGCCAAGCTTTTTATTTTTTGTCAGGAAAGAAAGAACCCGCTTGGCAGAGAGCAGAAGTATTCGAAGGAAGGAACTCTTGCATGTTTTTAGTGAATGGTTAAACCCAAAGGCTCAAGCATTCTTTTTTTTTTTTAACAAATGTTTTTATTTATTTTCACAAATATAAACAAGGCTCAAGCATTCTTAAATCAGACCATTAAGGTATGGTGATCCAAATTACATGGACCCCTTATCTGGGAAACTCCAGGTCCCAAGCATTCTGAGTAATAGATTCTATACCTGTACTTTGTCCAAGGTCATGTGGTGCTGATACAGGAATCAGTCCCTAGTATCTATCTGTCTGTCTACCTATCAATCTTTTTATCATGTACAGTATTTCTCTGTAACTAGATTAAAAATGTGTAAATATGTTTGTATGCTCAGTATACAAAAAACATCCATTTTGTACATGGGCTATTCTAAAGTAGAACAGGCTGCTGTGTCCTGGGCAGAAATATATTATACAAGTCTATGTTTCCATTATGATAAACCAATGCTCAGCAAACACTGTATTCCTGCTGTTACTGATAGTGATTCACGAAACATATTGAAGTCAATGGGCGTCAAAATAACTTTGACGCCCAGCCGTCAATTTTTATAAACCCGACTCTTATTAATTAAAAAGAAAATACCCTACTCTACAGGATACTGGCGCAAATTCACTAAGCGCCGAACGCTAGCGTTTGGCATTTTTTCGTTACTGCGCAAATTCACTAACGAACGCTGGAGTAGTTTCACTAGTGTTACTTCGCACCCTTACGCCAGGCAAATTTTCGCTAGCGACGTAACTACGCAAATTCACTAACTTGCGCAGTGTACTGGACGCTACCTTTTACGCTAGACTTCCTTCGCCACCTCAGACCTGGCGAAGCGCAATAGAGTAGATAGGGATTGTTTCAAAAAAAGTCAAAAAGTCCCAAAAAACGCTGGCGTGTTTTCTACATGATGGGTGATAGGCTGAAAAAGATCGAAAATATTTTTGGGGCTCCACTCCTTCCCCCTTACATTTCCTGACTCATGGCAACTTACCTAGACAGTGGGCACATGTGTAGGGCAAAATAAAATTTTTATTTGCTGATTTGAAGGTTTTTTAGGCATTTGAAGTGGTGATACGTGTTCCTCCATTGAAATTTGAATTTCGCGCCGTATGCAAATGAACCATTGCTAGCGAAACTTCGCTTCGCTTGGCGAATTAACGCTAGCGCAACTTCGAAAACCTACGCTACCCCTGTGCGCAACTTTGGATTTTAGTGAATTTGCGGAACGCTGGCGAAAATACGCCTGGCGAAGTGTGGCGAAGTGTGGCGAAGTTTTGCCTGGCGCAACTTCGCATCTTAGTGAATTTGCCTCACTGTGTCTAAGGTGTTCAAACTGCAATGTAAAGTGCAAGTGTGTGCACATTCTCCATAAGCTATAGAAGTATGGGAAGACACATGGCAACAGCTATAGGGCTGCAAGCTTTACAATCCTGATCTATAAAGTGCCTCTAGTCACAATTATTTTATTTAGCATTGCATAAACGGCAAAAAAGTTAAATTGAGGTACCCTAATAGTGGCTTTCTGTTGAACTACATCTTGTAATGTTCCTCCCATGGGCACTGAAGAAATGTAACATGCTTACAGAGCGCTCTCTAGGGGGATGTGTGATGTACTGCAGGGGACACTGAGGGGGTTATTTATCAAAATCTGAAACTTTCTTAATATTTCCTGAGAACCACTCCAAACAGATTTCTCTACCCAATTTAACAATACATTTTTCTGAAAATTTCTTGTGCAGGGAAAACTCATAAAAATCATGAAAAAATCTAATTCGTACAATTTTTTCAGATTTGTCATGAAAACTGCAACTTTTCGAGTCTGACGCCCGAAACCTCAGACTTTTTCAAATTTTACAACAAAATCACAAAATATTCACATTCTTGAATGAAATCCAGAACAGATCAGAATATCTTCAAAATGTCAACAGGACACATGCCATTGACTTCTACATGAAGACATCAGGTCTGAGTTGGAGTACTTTATTCAGACTTTTAACACCATCAGGGTTTGATAAAACTTTTTTTTTCTATGAAAAAATTGTGGTTTTCCCCTTTAAAAGTCCAACCAGAAAAAGTCAGACTTTAATAAATACAATAAACTCCTGCATATACTGAAGTTCTGCATATCAGAGGACTTTATGGCTGCTATGATAATTGATCAAAATGCTACTGTGGCACTGTTAGATGCACTGCAGGAATGATATCGTGAGATACATTGCAGGGGACTAGTGATGGGCGAATTTGCGCCGTTTCGCTTCGCGGAAAAATTCGCGAATTTTGCGAGAAATTCGCGAAACGGCGAAAAATTTGCAAAACTGCGCCGGCGTCTCGTTTTTTCGATGCCGGCGCCCGTTTTCGACGCCGGCGCCCGTTTCTGACGCCTGCGTCCAAAATTTTTTTGACGCGGGCGAATTTTCGCGGGAGTTTCGCGAATTTATTCGCTGGCGGTAAATCGCGCAAATTCGCTGTGAATTCACGCCTGGCGAATAAATTCGCCCATCACTACAGGGGACGCTAACTACTGCAAGGTGCATTGCACTGGGCCATGACAACTGATGCAAAACAGAGGGGGTAGGAGGCTGTAAAACATATTGTGATGGAAGTTCATAATTGTACTGCAGGGCATGAGGATGCAGAAGGAACTGTTAGCTGTACAGCACAACATAGATCCAGAAATTAATTGATATATGATTTTATAGATATATATACATATATATATATATATATATATATATATATATATATATATATATACATATATATATATATATATATATATATATATATATATATATATATATATATATATATATATATATATATATATATATATATATATATATATACCCCCTTTCTCCTCTGTTTGTTGTGAGAAAAGAACTACAGGTATGGGATTTTTTATCCAGAAACCCATTATTCAGAATACTTCAAATTATAGAAAGAGCATCTTCCATAGGGTGCATTTTAAACAATTTTTCATTCTCATTTTTCTAAATGATTTCCTTTTTCTCTGTAATAAAAACAGTACCTTGTACTTGATGGCAATTAGACTGTATGAATCCATATTGGTGCCAAAACAATCCTACTGGGTTTATTTAATGGTATGGTGGTCTAAATTATGGAAAGATCCCTTATCCAGAAAACTCCAGGTCCCAAGCATGCTTTACCTTTCTTTACTATTACTTTACCTGTGCAGCACTAACAAATTGTTGGACTTTTTGATAAAATAATTTGAGAAATAAATAAATACATGCATTCCAATTCTTAGCAGAATGTAGACAATTGTGAGATTAATTTTATAAATAGGTTCAACTGGGCTATGTAAAATCAGTACTGTTTTAGTCTTGATAAGTTCAACTCAGCCCTGTTGAATTTATATATAATTATATATAAAATAACTACTCTCTTGAATTTCCTCATTATTCATGACTTATTAATAAGTTCAGTTTAAATGCATCCGAGTGATAGCTCAAGATTTAGATAAAAAGTACTGTACATTGTTACCTCTCAGTCAATTGGATTTAAAAATGTATAAGAGGGAAAGAAAAGTTAACCCTTAAAATTGCACCACCCCATCGTGAAACCCGAAAACTCGAGGAACTAGGTTAAAACGTAACTTTTACTGATATATTAAATAAAATCGTGAGTCCAGGAAACCATTAAAAAATTGAACCTAGGGCCAGGGAGATTCTGTCCCCCTGCCTGGCTAGAGCTAAAAAGCGCCTTTTTAGCTCTAGCCAGGCAGGGGGACGGAATCTATATTAATTTAGGCTACCTCTTTGCGACTACGAGGGGCAGGTAGCTCTGAGGGTGAAGGGGTGGGTGAACGATGGAACGGGGCTCTGGGGTAGAATTCAAGCACACCTAATCGCTATATTCCAGTACTAGGATCTATTTCCAGCAATCTAAGAGCGTAATACTACTGATACCACCTGGTCATACTAACTTCTCCATGGAAATGGGAGGGTGCGCCGGAGGGTGAATGGGTGGTGGACTCATCAAAGCTATGGAAAATAGAGGGGTTGTGGAATTAGTGGCAATGTAATAGGTTACCTATAGAATTTATATACAGGCCACGTGACAGTTGCTTGTTTGGTTTTGTCGCCTCACACGGCGTTGCTTGCTGCAGTTGTTCACTGCAGATTGTAGTGATTCACTCTGACTTTGGTCATTAGCCTGTTAATCTACTCAGGGTCCGTATCTGTCGTTCCACCTAATTTTGGTCCTTTGTCTCCCTGGTCCTAGGTTCAATTTTTTAATGGTTTCCTGGACTCACGATTTTATTTAATATATCAGTAAAAGTTACGTTTTAACCTAGTTCCTCGAGTTTTCGGGTTTCACAATGGGGTGGTGCAATTTTAAGGGTTAACTTTTCTTTCCCTTTTATATATATACTTACCTCTTTAACCCTGCACACCATCTACTGATTTCTCAATTGATAGGTGGTGCTCCCTATTTTTGTCTGAGAATGGATTTAAAAATGACCATTCTTGTTACTGTCAGAGCAGGGGTGTCCAAACTTTTTGCAACGAGGGCCAGATTTGGTGAGGTGAAAATGTGTGGGGGCAGACCATTCAGCCTGACATTCTTTGAACTTTTAACATCATTTAACTCATTATTTCAACAAGGAATTGCGTAGCAGAAATATTTGGGTACATTAGTTATTAGTGAAATGATCTGCCACTTGGTCTATATTGCTGCCTGTGTATTGAAGGTGTAAACAATAGACATGTACTGGCACATAGTGATGCGCTGCTCTTGCATACTTCCTTAGTTTACTGTCCTGGCACGTCAGTACATCTATTGCACCTTCAGCCCTAAAGAAGTATGTGAGAGAGGAACATCATTCCATGCCAGTACGTGTCTATTGCTAACACCTTCAGCACACAGGCAGCAGTATAGACCAAGTGGCAGATCATTTCACTAATGTGCCCGAATATTAATGCTACGGCTACGCGATCCCTGATCACACTGTGCTGGGGGGCCGCATTATTATTAATTTCATGATGGAGACTGAGGGCCGGTGTAAATTTGAAAATGGGCTGCATTTGGCCATGCCTGTGTCCATTATTTTTACAACATGTATTATTTTCATACATCTATTGCACAGCACTGCAAAATATGTTGCAATTTTATATATGTGTTATTATTAGTTTAATTATTATAACTAATCACAATAATAATAGGGTTAAACATTTCCAGAATACCTCTAATTTGTAAAAATGTTGTAAATCTGTAAATTCCACAAACCTACCTACCTATTCCTATTGTTTAAAATGTTGGGCTTTAAAGTGCTCATTTACAACCACAGTTGCGGCCAAGCAAAAATGGATGCAGTCATTGCACTTCTTGATGCCTTTTATTATAGGTTCTTGCCATCACATCGGCAAGAAGACTGACTTGCAAGAGACAAATTTATTTTATGAATTGTGGGTAACCAATAACAACATTCAATTTAAAAAAAGGAGGGGGGTATTAATGGTCATTTAACATTGGCCAAAAAAAAGGATACAAATATATGCATGTTTGTGTATATTCAGAACTTTTATTTTTTACACTTACAGCTATAGATCTGACCTACCATTATTTAGTTTGCATTCTTATCGCTTTGATGGTGCTAATATTCTTGGCATTATTGCCCCATCGAGTGGTATTAACACTTGTGAGTTGTTATGTTACTGCCTGCAAAAAACGTAATCACTCTTTAGTGAATCGAGCCTGAAACAGGCTTGGAAGTGTTATTGATTTTTCAAAAATTGCTGCAAGCACAAAAGCAAATGATCAATACCCGCTCTCTGGTCAGAAGAACTGTCAATAATTATATTCTCTTCAACTGCATATATTTAAACACAATAGTTTTAGTTCCATATTTATGATGATAAAATAACAAGCCACCACACTGATGTTTCAGAACACATATCAATCTAAAATGCACTCAGATTTTCCTGAATCAGAGTCAAGCAATACATAAATAGTGCAATAACTGTTTTCATCAGTATTTTGTGTATACCTTATCATGAAAGCGCTTTACAGTCATATTAGGTTTGTATTTAAAATTAGGGGTCCTATTACAGCATCTCTCTTATAATTAGTACAAAGTCATATCTGCTCCAGCTTAAACTAGGCTTTTTGACCTCTTGTCATATTGTCCATTTTGATGTTGCCTTTCTGACCAAAGAACATGCATGTAGTGAAAATTAAGCCAATAGACTCTAATAGGTGAAACAATTTGTCGCACATCAAAAAATTGTCATCTTTTTTTTTATCTTTGCAATTTTGGGGAAGCTAAATGGGTCAGATTCACCCATTACTACATGCATGCACTGTAAGCTCATGAAAAAACAACAATTGAAAAAATCCACCCACAGCAAAAATTATTCATAAGCTCACAGGATTGTATGTTATTGAAATCAAGGGAACAAGCTTGGAAATTAACAACACTGAATGCAATTGTATGCCTTTACAAAAGAAAATGTTAATTACCTACCGGGAAGGTTACATTTTGGAATTGCATGCACTGTATATCTGAAGCACAAACAGTAGATGGACTGACAGAGGAATGTAATATGTTTTGTTAGCGCAAACAATGTTTGCTAACACATTTGCGAATATTAGTGACCCAGATTTTCATTGTTTGCATCCTTTTTGACTAATTGGAGACCTCAATGACTTCCTCGCAAAGTTTGTGAGCAAACTAAAACTTATGCGAACATTCGCAGTGTATGTGATAAAATATCGCAAAGCATTTTTTTTAACAAAACTTCATAGCGGGTGTTAACGGTAACCTTTCCCTAACGATAAATTATGTAATAATTGCAAGCAAATAATTTTACAGTGCGAGCAGCACTAAATATTTGCAAAAACGTCATTTAAAAAAGCCTTGAGATTTTAATTATATTGCCCTTTAAGAGTCTTGTAATTGAAATTTTGTGTGTGCAATTACAGTTTTTGTCTTGAGAGCGATTTATGGTTATACCCTATCAGGTATCCTTGTACCACATCTCTATAATATTGTTTGCAAGAGCAATTATTTTATGTCCAATGTTTGGGTGTGATAATGCCTACAAATAAGCATTTTGCAATGGGATTATGGTGATGGATCTGTTGTATCAAGTTAAGATGGAACAAATACTGTCTCCCACAAGTGTAGTGCTACAATGGAGTGTCATATTCCTGCCAATGCATTTCGTGTAGAATTTGGCAACATTTTATTGGATAATTATTGTACTAAAAATCCCTAGTCAAAGCACTGTGAAGACCAGAAAAGAGTCTGTTTATATTTTGTGAGGAACACAGTGACAAGTGGACATACAGTGGTGCCAAGATCATAAGTAGAACTAGATGGTGTAGTTTCTGAAGAAACCACAAGATGTTGGCTTTGAAACGCAAGAGGTGTTGGGGCCAGTCGCCCCTGGTGCATAGAGAGTACACAAAGTTGGTATAATCTGGTTTAAAACTGTGAAAATTGAAGCAGATCAAATTGTACCATCAAAATCAATCAAAAAACCTGATTGGCTGTTTTGGCCCCACCCACTTTTAAAATTTGAATCCCAGTCCCCCTGTGACCGACTGTGCCAAGTTTGATGTCCCTGCCATTAACTGTGAAAGAATGGCAGCAACTTATATATTGACATTTATTAGCAATTGGTTACATTTGATTGGCTGTTTTAAGCTCCACTCAGTTTTCTGAATTTTAACCCCAGTCACCCAGCCATGGTCTGTACCAAGTTTGGGGCCTCTGGCTTTAAAACTGTGAGAATGGCAGTATTTGAAACTTTTACATTGAAGTCAATAGGTAAAATCTGATTGGCTGTTATTTGCTTTGCCCACTTTTCCTAAATTTTGACCACAGTCACCCAGTGAGTAATTGTGCTGAGTTTGGGACACTTGGCATTTACGCCGTAATAATAGCAGCAATTTGGCGTTTTTCAATGAGGTCAATGGCTGAAATCCGATTGGCTGTTGTTGCCCCGCCCCATTTTTTCCTAATTATGAACCAGAGTCACCTAGTGACTAACACTTTAAGGTTTCGGAATCATGACATTTAACATGTAAAAATGGCAGCAATTTTATGTTTTCCTATTGAAAATCAATGAATGACATTTGATTGGTTGTTGGTGGCTCCACCCACTTTTCCTAACTTTGAAGTGCAAACACCCAGTGACCACATTTGTGATACTCGAGGTCCATGACATCAATAACGTGCAAATGGCAGCAATTTTAATTTCTCCCATTTAAATCATCAAAGAAATCTAAGAGCGGCGACAGTTTTAACTTTTCCCATTTAAACAAATGGCTAATATTTGATTGGCTGTGGTAGACTCCGCCCACTTTTCAAAACTTTAACCCCAGTGACCCATGGTGCCAAGTCTCTGGCTTTAACACTGTGGAAATGACAGTGTTTGACATTTTCTCATTGAAGTCAATAGGGAAAATCTGATTGGCTCTGAACACTTTTTGGAGTCCCCAAAATTTGACAGAACTTTTCAGGTTGACCCCATGACTAAGTGACCCAAGTTTGGTGAGTATAACTTTAATGCTGTACGAGTGGCAAAAGTTTAAAATTTTCCAATGAAAGTCTAAGGGAAAAAACGGGGTCTTTGGGGGGCCGCCACAGGGCCACGGAGGGTGGGATTGCTTAACAGAGCACAAGCAACCTATTCGGGTATGAGCCGAACAAGTGTGCAAAGTTTCATAATTGTACTCCTAAAACTCTGGGAGGAGTAGCGTTTAGAAAATTGCTAAAATTTCATTGGCTGTTGGTAGCTCTGCCCACCTTGGGGTGCCACCCCAAAATAAATATTTTTATTCGGGGTGGCACCAACAATATGTGGTCCAAGTTTGGGGAGTGTAGCTTCAAAGCTGTACGAGCGGCAGCGATTTGAAAATTTTCCCTGTCAAATTCAATACGAAAAAAGGCTTCTTCGGTGGTCCGCCGCACGGGTGCAGTGGGTGGGATTGCTTACTAAGGCACAAGCAACGTACTTTGCTATAAGGTGAATAGGTGTGGAAAGTTTGGCGCTTCTACCCCTAAAACTGTAGGAGGAGTAGCGTATTGAAAATGGGGGGGGCGCTAATAATAATAATAAGAAGAAGAATAAGAACGAGCTGAACTAGTAGATCAATATGTTGGCTTCTTCAAAGCCAACATAATTATATATTTTAATTGTTGCACCGTGGTAATAACAGTAAAGCTCTTTAACTATTTGAAATTGAATTAACAGATGTGCTTTTCCTTCCATGTGCAAGCATGCATATCATAGTAACATAGTAAGTTAGGTTGAAAAAAGACACACATCTACCTATTTGATCCAGAGGAAGGCAAAAAAACCCATCTGAAGCCTCTCCAATTTGCCTCAGAGGGGGAAAAAATTCCTTCCTGACTCCAAAATCTCAATCGGACTAGTCCCTGGATCAACTTGTACTATGAGCTATTTTCCAAAACCCTGTATTCCCTCACTTGCTAAAAAGCCATCCAACTCCTTCTTAAAGCTATCTAATGTATCAGCCTGTACCACTGATTCAGGGGGAGAATTTCACATCTTCACAGTTCTCATATATATAGTGAATAAAGTACCCCCTCTTGTAAAATATAAGGATATTATAAGTTACCGAGGAGTTTCATGGCCATATAAAAACACAAGGCTGAAGGTAACTTCTAATATCCTCATATTTTACAACTGGGGGTACTTTATTTATTATAATACACAAGTTTCATTGAGTCATGTGACAGAAATGACATCAGAACTCACCGTTTATAACTGATGACATCATAACTCACTGTTTATAAGGATATAATTTACAAGATATTCATAGCTTTTGTGTATTATATATTATTATACGATCCCCTTATATATTTATACATAGTTATCATTTCACCCCTTAAGCACCTCTTCTCCAGTGTGAACATCCCCAATTTGCTAATAGCTAAGCTTTTCTGTACCTTTTACCTGCTTAGGTAAAAGGTGGTAGGTGGGGCCTTACCGGTGCTCTATAAAGACCTTAAACTGTACACATTCAAAAACATACACGAGCAAGAAGTGAGAAG
Source organism: Xenopus petersii (assembly GCA_038501925.1). Taxonomy (NCBI): domain Eukaryota; kingdom Metazoa; phylum Chordata; class Amphibia; order Anura; family Pipidae; genus Xenopus; species Xenopus petersii. The sequence continues at coordinate 65,534,266 of CM076675.1, forward strand.
AAAAAAAGAGGCAGCATTTGAAGTATGATGAAGTTGCTGCTTAAGAATGTCTTCCCATCATTTTCATGGCACAGATATTGCCAGTAAAGAATAAAATAAATGATATCTTCTGTCAATTGACTGTACAGCAGAACATGAATATACTGTATGATCTGTCCTCTTCTTTTGTAAGACCGGACTTTCCTCCTTGATTCATAATAAAGCTGTCATGCAACCTGGCTACTCTGTTTTTAGGCAAGACTGCAACATTGAGCTTTGCGGTAAATCATGTGGAGGTGGAAATGTCATCTTCGGTAAGCATACCTGGTGTATGGATGTCAGCAATGTAGCAGTTATATATTCCTCATGTGTTAAATTTCTAGCAATAAAATGTCCATCCTTCTGCCTACCAAGGCAAATTAAATGTATATTTATCATGGTTGTTAACATACCATCAGTATCCATGCATGAGCTATGTAAACTGGTCACAATCCTCCGAAATGCATTTCCTGAAGCTGCCTACATAGTAGCTGGTGATTTCAATAACTGTGACATCATTAACATGTGCCTGCCAAATACAAGCCTGCTCCCCACAACAGCCAACTCCACTTGATCATTATTACTTGTCAAAGACATATAAGGCCACAAACACAACCTGGGCAGGTCAAATCATTTTGCAATACCGTTTAGCCAAATTTACAAAAGGTATGTGATTCCTACATTGCCCCAAACTCTGATTGTCCGAAATGGACCAACAGTACCATTGAGCAACTACAGGACTGGTTAATCCATGGAATGGTCCTTGAACAAAGGCATAGCTGATATTTACCAACATGGTAAAGTTGTTGCATCAACTGGTAGATCTTCATCTATGTACCCTGCATGGAAATGGCAACCTAACACAACCAAAAACCATGGTTCAACAATGAGTTAGGTAAAACACATAAAGCATGTCACTCAGCCTTTAAAATTAAGACCAAACCATTTACTAGAGAAGGCTATCAAGAATGCCAATGGGCCTGCTCAAACAAGCTGGACAAGAATTTAGCAGGAAACACCCACCAACTCTGGCATGTGTTCCACAATATTACAAACTACAAGGAGAACAAAAGCAGCTACTAATATATGAATGGTAGAAATGCTTTATAGCTTATATGCATGATTTGAAGATAAGGAAAAGGTTATGGCTAAAAAAATTGCAGACTACATCAACAGACCCAACTAAAAGACTCCAGACAATAGCATCAGACTCTATCCTTCAGCTATCCAAAGTGGACGTCTTTAAATCTTTTAAAAAGGTCAACCATCATAAAGCTATGGGATTTGAAGGAGTTTCTACAAAAGTCTGTGCAGATCAAGTAGCTGATGCCTATGCAGATATCTTCAATGCCTCCTTAAAGCAAGCCTAAGTACCCTGCTGTTTTAAGACCTCCATGATTATACCTGTCCCCAAGAAACCTTGAATTGACTGAAGTATCTTGACAAAGGGGTTCTCAACTGCATCAACTCCATTATTGCCAATTCTCTGGGTGTACTTCAATTTGCATATCATAGAAACAGATCCACAGAAGATGCAGTTCCCCTAGCCCCAAATTCTATGTTACAACACATTGAAAGACCCAAAACAATCTGAATGTTGTTTCTTGACTGTCCCAAGCTGGCTTTCCTTATGCATCTCTGACTGCTTCTTTCCTGCAGACAGTAACAACATTTAAAAATATGCAGATGATGCAACAGTTCTTGGTCTCATCTTGGTGATAAAATTAAATACAGACAACTAATTTCAGTCATTATTTCATTATTGTAGGGACTCAAAACCAAAAGACAGGATTATAGACATCAGAAAGTGAACACCAATAAATTCCCAGGTCATATCTCGGATTCTGTAAGAGAGACTGACAATACACAACAGGAAAAAATGTACTTCAAAGAGTGCTCAGAATTGCTGAATTAATCATTACTAGTGATGGGCGAATAAATTCGGCAGGTGAGAATTTGCGGCAAATGTACGCGTTTTGCTACCGGCGTCTAAATTCGCAAAACTACAGCGAAAATTCACTGCCGTCGAAAAATTTAGGGAAAAGTCGATTGCTTCAAAACTGTCACGCATCAACGCTACTCTGATGCCCATTGACTTTAACGCTGGTGTTAAAATTGATGTGAGCATCAAAATTATAGTGAATTGACGCCCGCATCAAAATTTGTGTTTCGCTAATTTTTCACTTTTGGCTAATTTCGTGGGAAACTTCCCACACTTCCCCACATACTGATGCTTTGTGGGAAACATCAGAATGTGATCTTGACACTGCCAGATGCAAGAAATAAAGCCATAGCTAGTATCTTCAGCCACCCAGGATATGGATTATTCATCTGGCACATGTCCAATTACTCTCTCAGTCACAGAAGGCATGAAAGCATAAAAACTAATAGCAAAAGACTATTTAACAGATTCCTCCCATGAGCTTCCTGATGCAGGAAAAATAATTTGATCATCCTGTACTTTATGTTCCATTTGTTCATAAAGCTTACATTTGATCCAACCTGACTAGCCTTCCTACATACTAACTGTATTGGCTCTTTTCTGGACTTTTTGTCCATTTTGACTACTGGAGACCAGAAGTTCATTGCATATTTTTTATTGGTGCGTCGTAGAAGAGAACATTTACCTCTCCCTTCGTGAAAATGTATACATTTTAATACTGGACTATACATTTCTGACCTTCCTATTTCTTAGTGGTACAGCTTGATAAAGTCAAGTTTTTAGTAAGTAGCTCTAGGTCCTTCTCCATCAAGGCTTTGTTTATCTTTGTACCATTAAGTGTATTAGAACTCGGTATAATTATTAAATCACACTTATTAAATCTAACACTTATCAACACCAAATCTGAGATTTAGTTACCTGGATTGTCAGTTTGCTGAGATTCCTCTGCAAGGATGAATTCAGTTGTCTTGCATCATTCTGTTCATTATCGGCAAACATCACTTTCCATGCCCTCATCTAAGTCATTAATGAATAGAGTAAATATATGAGGACCTAATACAGAAGCTTGCAATTTATAATCTATGAGATAATGTATCATCACAAATTTCTGTAAACATTGATTTACAATTTGAAAAAAAAATATTTTAAAAATTATATATTTTCTATAGAGGCTAATCCAAAAATCCATAGATTAGTTTAGCTAATTCCCTAACCATGTGCAAAATATGTCAAATATTATATATTGCACACATATAGGATATATTTGTGTAAACAGCATCACCAAGACAAAGTAAAAGTTTACACATGGTTGTATCAAAATATTTGGCAAAGTCCAAATAAAATAGACCACATTTTGCCAAACTATCCAACTTCCTAGGTATTGTATCATAAAAGGAATCTCCCAATAATTGACCCACTACAGATATCAGACCTACAGGTCTATAATTTACCAGGTTGCGATTGTAATCCATTTTACAAATATATGAACTATATGAGCTTTCCTCTAGTCCATTGGTACCAAGTGGGCAAGTTTGGGTTTCAACCTGCCCTCTTCAAAGTGCCAAGTTAGGCTACATGGTCTCCCTATTTGTTTTCAATGCAATGACATCACCACTTTGGGAGAAAAGACAGTCCACTCTTGCCATAGAATTTCACAACACTTACCGCTAAAACTGCAATACCCTAATTACAAACTACTTGTAATGTCTGACTAACTTTAATGACCTTGCTGTTCATCATGAAGACTTAAGTGCACTCTCTCTCTACAGCAGTGTACTAGCCCATTGGGAGTATATAACTCAGTGGTCAATACCTCCGTGTTTGTGGTGGAACTGTGACAGAATGGGACAATTTGTGTCATACTGCTTGCAAAAGCAAGGTAAACTCAATACCTAATCACATTGGAAGTGTTTTTGAACAATGTATTATTCTCTTCCCTAACTGCCATTTATCACTTACTTTTGGTTGCTTGTGAAAACTGAATGTATCTGCAATGTGTCTGCATTTTGGAACCAAAGGTAACATCTTGAAGTAGCTTTGCCAAGTCACACAATATCATACTTCATCCACAGTCATCACCTTTACCTGTTTTGGCCATAAATGACATACCTTTGTCAGCAGAAGTTATTACAGACACCATTGGTGAATTACATTAGCTAGAGGAGGCCACAACATTAAGGACCCTCTTTCTTGATCATATGCAGCTTTTATGCAACAATATTACTGATTCTGGCTCTAAAGTTCCTAAATAGAGTTGTATCTTGTTCAAGTCTCTACCTGGATGTTGTGTCTTTTTACCAGTGTCTATGTGACTTCAGCAAATTCTGCTAATTTTCCCTAAAGGTCTGCCAGCTCATCTACCTGTTCCAGTGTCTTCGTCCCAGCTGAAAAACCTATGGAGAAGGCACTCAAAATTAAGGCATTCTTCCAACAGGCAGTTGTAATAAAGTAGAAAAGTTAAATGTCCACAGCCTTACGTGTTTCATGTTACAAACATGAAGGGTCGAATTGAAAATTCGAATTTGAAATTTTAATTTTCGAGTTTTTTTTTAGGTCAAAACTGTCAAATTCGACTAGGGAGTTATTCAAATTCGATAAGAGTTTTCAGTTTACTCTGGCCCTTAAAGAACTCAAATTTGATTATTCGCCATCTAAAACCTGCCAAATTACTGTTTAAGTGAATGGGAGACATCCAGGGATCAATTTGGAGTTTTCAAATCGATCCTATTCACCCGAGTTTAAAAGATTTGATTTTTATTAAGATTTTCAATTGGTCGAATTTCAAGTTCATGGGAGTTTAAGGGAGTTTTAAAAAAACTCCCATGGATTCGAAATTCGACCCTTGATAAATGTGCCTTTAGTCATAGGCTAACTATACAGAGCTATACATCTAGTATTTAAACAAATGTGCATTAATCAGAAAACCAAATCAATTATCCAATTAACACATCACATGACTCAGCACATGAACCAATCCTTGTTAACAGAAAGTGCAAGCTAGGGAAACACCCATCCCTCCTTAAGCGCCATATTGTTGCACCTTAGCTAGGTTAACAGTTAGCTCAAGCCATGTTTCCACACCCAACTGTGGATAGAGATCAAACTTTAATGAAGATTTCCATAAATACATAAATATCATATTAATAACTTAAACAATAATTAATAATATTATATACACACAGTTATAACATACATAAAGGAAGTATGAGTCACCTGCAGCACAAAATAAAAATCTATTATAATAGTGAATATGAATCTTAAGAGACACATAAACATTCAAAAGTAACATGATACATCATACTCATTGTTGAGTCCCATAGGGAACCTAGTAACCAAAACAAAAATCCATTTGATTTCTAGATATAGCAATATTTTGGTTCTATCCCCTCCTCTTAAGTCAGGTATCACTCTTTGGATACCTTGTATAGACAAAAAGACCAAATTTCCAGAGACACCGAAAATGTGTGACTATCTTGGTTTCTGTTTTATTCTTTATGTTATATATATGTTCCCTAGCACTCTCTTTTAAGGTTCTACTTGTGTGTCCGACATATTGGATACCACATTTACAGCATAAGATGAGGTAAACAATATGGTGGTGCAATTGATACATTGGTTAACTTCATATTTCTTACTGGTAACATGAGAAGAGAATGTATCACTTGTTTACATGTGATGCACCTCTTGGCTCATCACCTAAAGGATCTCTTATGTTCTAGCCAGGTAGGTTTGTTGACATTACTACTGAGTGATAGGACATTTCTCAAGGTGAGATTTTTCTTTATGACATTAACAATATCCTGATATTGTGAGCTGTAAGTGAGTATGCAAGAGATAAGATCAGGGTTAGTGATTTGCCGCTTTTCTATTTTAACCATGTCTTTTTCAGAATTTATATTCATTAAATATAGAGTGTGTCAGGGGATGGTATACAATGCTAATTTGAAAGCTTTCATTAGAGCTGACATTTTATTGCCATGAGTAAAAAGTCAGTCTCTCAAGTCACATGATTTTTTTTCCTTACAAAATCATTGTGGTCAGAACACAAGCGTCTCAGTCTCAAAAATTGGCCCACTGGTATGTTTTGAATTAAGTGAGATGTATGGACAGAGGATGCTAACAAGATTGTATTGCCAATGCATTCCTTCCTGTATATGGATGTCAAAATGGCATGTTCATATGATGTTAGGACTACATCCAGATAAGCAATTATACTTGTCTAAATGGTAAGTTATGGCTTGAGTACCCAAGGAATGTGAAATTCAAGAGTATAGAGAGCATACGTCAATTGTAACCAACATGTATGAGGAATCCCAATAAAAACCATCTAACTGAGTAAGTAGGAGCTATCTTTCAGGTATTCAGGAAGTCTTAGCACTAAAGGCTGCAGAAAATAATCTACCAGTTCAGAGAGAGGCTCTCCTAATGATCACAAGTCTGCAATAATGGGTCCACCAAGTGGGAGGTGTCATCCCAGCTGCCTGTCACTGAGTCAGCCCTTCCTGTTTCTTTGCCCTTCACTTGCAGGTAGGTACTGTTTGAGGCCTGACAGTTAAATGTCTGAATCATCCATCACCTAGCATAAGGTGACTATATTGGCAAAGATCTGTTTGTTTTGCAACCTCACCAAACAAGCAGATCTTAATGTGTACCACCTTGGGCCACCTTTAGACCCAACATTAAAAAGCAATATAAAACTAGCTAACTTTTTTGTATTTACACCAATTAATATGTTTAAAATTTTTGGACAAATACACAGTCCCTTAGTAAAAGTCTAGGGGGCAGAATTATTAAAGGGCGTTACCGATTTCAGGCAGTTCGCTGATTTTGAACAGGCGCAGGCTTTTTTCACTAGTGAAAGAGACAGATGCTAGTGGTCATTTGCATGCTATTGCCAGGCGAATTTTCACTCTGGTGAATGACAATGACAATACTCTGCAAATTCACTAAGATGCAGATTTTACTGAATGTTACCTCTTTCGCCAGACTTGCCTTCACCAGCTCCGACCAGGCAAAGTGCATTGGAGTGCATAGATCTTCCTCAATCTTCTGTTACTTACATCCTATTTTTAGTGGAAAAAGTTTTTAAGTGCCAAAAAATGCTGGCGTCTTTCAGAGTGATAGCCTGCAAAAGTCCTTACATTTTATTTGGGTAACAGGGTTCCCCCCTCCATTTTCTAACATATGGAACATAAACTATTCAGTGGGCTTGTGTGTAGGGCATTATAACAACTCTATTTTCTTTAGTAAGGTTCCCTGGAATTGTGTAATGTAATGTATTTGCTGCAACACATATGTCCATTCAACTTTCTAATTTCTCGCCGTATGCAAATTAGCATGAGCGAAGACCTCTAACGAAGTTGCGGTAGGCATTATTGAACACTAGCGCATCTTCTCTTTGGTTGCCGAAGTAACGCTAGCAAAAATTCGCCAGCATTCAGTGTCCTGGACTCAACATTGCATTTTAGTAAATTAGCATCGAGCCTGGAATTCCCGTCATGCGCATACGCGCACACACACTTGAGAAGCGGACTATGTAGTCAGCTGGGTTGCCCGGCACTGCTCAAATCGGTGGAAAATTGGGAGGTCCTGAAAACTTTAAAAATATTTCAATGCTCCCACAACTTGGGAGTATTGATCAAAAACTACCCTGTTTTACTTTTCCTGAAAAAATGGCAAAACCACTGAAAAATTTGCAAATTGGAAACATTTTGCTCAGATGCTTTAGAGTCAATGAGAAGGCAGCTTCTTAGATAGACAGGAAGACAGCTAGGACAGTCCAATCTGATTGGTTGATGTGGAAGGCAAAGAGCACAAAATAATGATAACAGAAACGTACCAGGCAAAACATTTCCCTTATCCCTACTTGGGAGCCATAGCATTCACCCTTTTAGCTTTTTAATGAATGGTCCCAGTATTCAACTGTTTGTCAAGTTTGTAAATTTGTCTATTTTAAAAAATGTTCACTCCTTTTTCTTTTCTTTCTGTCCTTATTTTTCTTAACATATTTGACATTGTATGCAAATATTTGGAAAACTATTTTATAATGGCACATGGACAGTAAACAAATAATAAGTCCCATAAAACACACTCATCTTTACTTGGTGTAAACAGAACCTTATATTTTGCTGTATATTGTAAATTGTAATTGTAATTGTAAATATATCTAACACTTTTTATGTTTATTTTGAAAAAATATTTAAAAACAACAGTTGTCCCTGAATTAAGGACCATGCCTTGTTGTACTTTTTGGCCCTTAGGTCTTGTCAGGCTACAATCAAATTAACAGGGGCAAGACTGGAAACCAATTGTTTTATCATTGTTTATTTTACCTGAATTGTGAGCATCTATAACCTTGTAAACTATGTAAAGAGCTGTATACCTTTTAGATATAAGCTAATCAAGGCTTTCACACATAACTAAATTAATTATTAAAAATATATAGGCTTTGTTGCTTTTATTGCAATGTATGGTGTTTGTGTTTAAGAAAGGAGTATAAGGAAATAATGTTGCAGTTTAAAGTACTCTGTCTGGATTTGTGCTATGAACACATAATGCTAACATAATGTCACTGTTAGCATCCCAAAGACTTCACTAAGACATGAGGCAAGGGTTAATCCTAAGGCAAAAAAGTTAGTGTCAGCTTTTTCTGACTGTTTTTTTCCATTACATTTGGAAAGGAGGTTGCTGTCTTTATATTTTAACTGCAGCAAAAAGATTAAATTGTTTACGAGCCCAGAACCCCGGCTCGCTGGATGAGCTGCAAGAGACAAAGATAGACATTCTAATTCTCCGGTGTACTTTGTGCCTCCGTCCTCCTCTGCTAACACTAATTCTTTTATCTGGCCCCAACACTCCAGGCATTATATGCATTCATAAAAAAAAACTAACTGAAGCAGGCAAAATTACTGTTCTATACGCTGTACCACTGATAACAATCTCTTGAATACTGATTACTTTTTTTTCCCCAACACAAAGCGACCAACACAAGTTGGTCTTTAACCCTTTATCTTAAGCAAGCAGAAAGACACAAGGAACATCTTACTCAGTAGGAAAAAAATAGCACACAGAAGAATTACTGTTATCTCCTAGCCAGAAGAGGAACAGCAGAGATAAGGAAAGCCTGAAGAATTAAAAGGGACATTGCATTTGGGCTGTAAATTCATGCTGGAGCTGGTTCTATTTGTCTGTCACTGTGGTTCATAATTTTTCGAGGTTGTTTTGATAGACTTATTGTGAAGACTGCATAGAAAACTCATCAGCATTTGTTGCCTGTGAGCATTATTGTCAGTGGTAACCACATGGTTATAGACGGGGGAAGATAATGGTTGAAGTATAAAGGAGATAAAGACGAAACCTCTTCTCATTAAGGGCTATCTCCACCTCTGCAGACTCTACAGTATTGTGTGACTAGGGTTAGTACACTGAGCATAAATTATAGCAGAAAAAGACTAAGGGCAGCATCATTATTTTGAAAAAGTTATAATGACATGCCACAAGCTTAAGACCTATTTACTCTGAATGCTGACAATAAATATAAAAAGAAGCTTATACTGAAGTGACCAATGTTGACTGTGTATTGATTGCACCATTGCCAAGGCTTGTAGTAGAATATAGCTAAAAGAGAAAAGGTTGTAAGCATTGTGCAGTACTTTAGATAATTTATTTTTGTATTCACAAAAGAACACTTGACTTTTTTACATAAAATCTTTAGAATTAAAATATATGTTTGCTGGTAAAGAGTTAGATAAGGATCTGCAAGTATTGTTCAGGTATAGGATCTACTATCTGGAGCTTTCTGGATAACAGATTTCCAAAGTACAAGAAAGCCATATCCCATAGACATAGCAAATAATTCAAAATTTTAAAATTGATTTAATTTTTCTTGGTAAAAATAAAACAGTACCTTGTACATGATCCCAACTAAAATATAATTATTTCTCATTGGAGGCAAAACAACCCTATTGGGTTTAATTATTGTTTAAAAGATTTTTGGCAGACTTGATTCAAATTATGGAAAGACCCCTTATCCGGAAACACCCAGGTCCCAAGCATTCTGGATAATAGATCCCATACCTGTATACAAAAACCTCTATAAGACTAGAATAACTACATATACTATTAAGTTTGTAGACTCTAGAACCAAGTCCATTATGGTATTAATATGTAATATGATGATGGTAAAAGTGAAAAATGTAGAATCTAAAGAATGCACGTTCCCCGGTGAGTGTAATAGGATTGAGTGCCTTGGGGATCGTAATATCAAGTTGGTGTTTAATGGTGTATGCCAGTTGCTTTATGGGAAGGGCTATGGGTTCCCTTATTCTGAAACCCATTACTATATATCAGATAATTCTATTTTTTTTAATCTCATTTTCTCTGTGTTCCTGTTCCTGTGATCCCTATTAAGCTGCACAAATATATTGTTATTAAATGATGGTAAAACAATCCTTTCTGGATTATTTAATGTTTCAGTGATCGTTAACAGACTTAAGGTATGGTGATCCAAATTATTGGTGATCCAAATTATGAAATTATCTGGAAAACCTCAGTTATTTTTTTGCTTGAAAAAAAGATATACATATATACAACTGTAAGATTCATTCAGGTATGGATTACTCAGCAAATTCAGTTACTCTAGATTTACTTCTACTAGATACACAACTATAAGGAAACATCTCTTTGTGAAACAGATTTTATGGGTTTTTAAAAATAAGCTCACAACCAATAACCTGTTCTATGTTTTGAAAAAAGCACACTTATGGGGAAAAATGAGGGAAAACAAAAGCAATCAATGAGACACTTCCTGTATTAAGTTAAAGGAAAACTATAAAATCAAAATGAATACTTAGTCAATAGTTTATATTATATTAGGTGTCATATTACCAAACTCAGGGGTGCTTCTCCAATGAGGCGAGTTGAGGCTGTCGCCTCAGGCGGCAGCGCCCCACTAGGTACCAGGGGCAGCAAAAATGCTGCTCCTGATATTTTAAGAGCGAATTTCTGGGGGAGGGGGGGCAGCAGCAACTGCTGCTGCCTCAGGTGGTGGACGGGCCAGGATCGCCCCTGAACTGGAATATATATTTAAATAAATGTTTTCTTTTTACATCTTTTTCCCTGAAAACCCATTTTATGTTATTCTCTGTGCTGCCTAAGAGATCACCTGACCAAAAATACTGCAGCTCTAACTGTAACCGGAAGAAGTGTGAAAGCAAGTTGAATGGATGTTTTTGTTCGTAGAATCCCAGGGGGTGGCCCTTATTGCTTAAAATGGTAATTTTAATTACCCAATGGCACATACTACTACAAAAAGTATATGATTATGAAAACGGTTTATTTACATAAAGCAGGGTTTTACACATGAGCAATTCATGCAATGTATTTTTATAGAGATCTACATTGTAGGGGTATAGTAAAGTGCCACAGATCATAGAATCTAAGATCTGTGGATAAAAGGACTCAAATGCCATAGATTGTAGATTCTACGATCAGCAGCACTTCTGGGTTTTGAAGCAGTGGATCGGCTTTTAAAGACACTCGCTTCATTTCTCTCATTCCCCAGCCCATAGGCAACTAGCAGAAGTGGGGAACGAGTGGCCCCTGGGGTGCAAATGCCCAGGAGCTCCAAGGCAGCCGCACTCCCTGACTGTCCAGCTCTGCCCCCTCCCCCCCACCAGATCCAACGATGACGATGGCCTTTTCCGGTTCCAGCCCTGTCTCTAGCCCTTCTGGAAGATACACACAACAGGTTAGTGTCTCACACACACGAACACACACTTATTATACCAATACACAATTACATTCACGCTTACACACACATACATTTTGGGGGATCAGGGGGGGGGTCACACACATTCACTGCACTCACACACACATGGCACACACATGCGGCACAAAACACGCAATTTGCCAAGTGTAGACACACTTATGCACATTTGCACAATTTTGTGACTTTTGCTTTTTTATCACATCATCTGTTTTTTTTTTTTGCATGAAAAAAACTGTTTAACTGTCATTGGGAATAGTGTATTTGCTCACCGCACTGTGCAATACCTTTTGTATGTTATTTAGGTGATTATATTGCAATTTTGGTGATTTTTTTGCGCATTTGTAGACATTTTATTGCATTGTTAGGCATTTTATTGCATTTTTCAGCTCTGCATAGGTGTTGTTTGCTTGTTTCTGTCCATGAAACCTATTTGGCCATGCTAAAATATTCAAACTGTGATTCTGACTGCTGATTACACTAGATGAAAAAAAACGTAGCTTTTGTGGTTTCATTGGATTTTAGTGATTTTATTGCATTTCGCTCTGTTCTTTGTTACTTTTTGCCCATGGGAATTTTGTCTGCTATACATCCCCATTAGGGGTCTCTGTGCACCACATAGTTTGGTATATCTATGTATATTGGGCATAAAACTGTTCAGTAGCCCCCTGGCACACATATTTAGGATGATATATGCTGATACGTTATGAAATGTGGGGCATGTAATGAGGCAAAATGTAAGCTTTGTGACATTTTTTGGGCATCAACATTTTCAGTCAACCTCTGGTGTTTATAATAAGGACATTTTCTGCTATGTTACAAAAAGTGTGGCATACAATGGGGTAAAATGCAAGCTTTGTGGCCATTTTCAGTTTGGTAGTTTACAACAAAGACATGATTACCCATTTTGGATTCGTCAGAATGTGTACTTTTCAAAAATATGTGGTTTTCTGGGGTCTACATACTGTTTGGGTGCCTTATGGCATATAATACACATACCGGGTGCTTATAGTGCAGCAGCAAAACCCAGAAAGGCGCAAGTTCATTAAACTCCAAGGTGACTATAATATGAATATCTTCATATTTTATAAAGAGGGTACATTTTTCTTTATAATACACACTTTCAATGACAGAAGTTACATCTCTAAGCATCATTCATAAAGATATAATTTACAGGACCTTTGATTCTTCTCCTTGAATTTACTTTTTTTTGATGTTGGTTCATCAAGTCATTCATCAATTCATTAATTTTCTGATATACACACATACATAACACACACACATATATATATATATATATATATATATATATATATATATAGTATAACGAATGGACTTCCTCAAAGATTTGTCAAGCAATGCAGAAATATCTCTCTTTAATAGCCAATTGAATTTTCAATCAAATTCAAGGGGCTCAAAATCAGTTGCTAAAAAAGGAGAGAAAAAACAATGTAATAGAAAAAAATTTGTTAATAAAATTTAACCAGGAGGAAGACTGTAACATATAACATGAAAACAGTGTTGAAAAAAACCATAACATGTAGTTTTTTTTTAAATTCAAGAGAATTAATATAGTTTGATCTCAATGAAAAACCAGTTCTATCCTGGAGACTTTTACAATATTTCTTACATCTTCTGCCCAGTGATTTCTCAAAAAGAATTCAGGAGCTTAAAACTTCTTGGAGCCTTTGAAACCAATGAACACATTAGTTTGTGAATATAAATATTTCACTCCACTTACTTGAACATTATGTTCTCTATATGTCTTTGGCAACCTTGACAATGACAGCAAACTTCTCTGGCATTTCATGCTCAATGAGGTTCAAGAATTGGTGATTATTTTATAAAAATAAAATGATCTTTTGCCTTTAATGTTTTGCCTTTAATTGCAAAGCTAAACTGTGTACGGTGCAATACATATTGCAGATTGCAATACAAATATTGTAATGTAATATATGTTCTAATGCTATCCACAATCATCACCAACAATGCATCTGCTTAGGATTTAAAACTGTCAGGTGGAAAATGCCATGGCTTCTAAGGATGGGTATTACTGTAGTGAGCATTTCATTAAATTATTTATGCCTCAGTGAGTAAGCAGAATGCAGAGTATGCACAAGAGATTCTATATTTTGATTCAGTTTTTCAGTGCATACTACATAAAGTTCTTTGAGCATCATGATAACTATTTAGAATACGTGAATGTTATTTTAATATTTAATTCACAAGCAGAAAATAATTTAATCAACTAAAGGCATAGGAAAATAAAATATGTTTCCAAAGTAAAACGGTCTGAGAGCAAAAGGACTGCCAATGATGTTCCTGCTAAGGGGGGGAAATCAGTCCAAGTCTGTTAAAACTGATCAGCTATGTGTGTTGCCCAATCGCCGACTTTCACACATCATTGCCGGGTCAAGGGCAGGTTGGATTGAACTCTTCCTTGCGTTCTCCCCATCCACGACCTTACTCTGGCTTCCATCTCAAGCAGCCTCAATTTATAGGCGCATCTGCCTCACACCACTCCCTTTTGTGATGTCAGAGGACTATGAACACTCACAATTTTCAGGTTATTTTATGTTTCTTACAAAACTGGGTTATATCAAAGATTGATTATTTGATCTTTTTCTGTGTATATAAACAGTTGTGTTCAGAATAATAGCAGTGTGTTTAATAAAGTGAATAAAGCTCAAAATCCTTATAATATCTTTTATTTCCATACACTCAAATGCATTGGGAACCTTGCACATTCTGTTCCAAATCAAAACATGAAGAAACATTAGGCTGTTCCAAAAAACAATAACAGTGTCTGCATTTTTTTCTCAAACATTCACTGTATAAACGAAAAAAAGGTTTCATGATTTTGCTTATCTAATATTATATATAGTTGTATAACCGCTGTTTCTGAGAACTGCTGCACATCTGTGTCGAACAAGTTCTGGCACCTGTGACATTCCATAATTCTTCTGCATTTCTTGGTTTTGCCTCAGAAACAGCGTTCTTGATGTCACCCCACAAGTTTTCTATTGTATTAAGGTCCTGAAATTGGACTGCCATTATTCTGAACACAACTATATATATAGTATAAGAAGTCAATTGAGACATGCAAGTTAGAGAGCACGGACAAGTTGTAATGCCAGGACTACCATGCATCCACCAGTGCTTTACTGTGGTTTTTTCAAAATTTTTAACTGATATGCCCAGGATAGACGTGGTTGTTGAGTAAGCACTATGGGATGTAATTTTGCTCTTGTACTTGTGCCTGGGCACTGATAAATTACCTCTTATGTTTATATAGTGAATAAAGTACCCCCAATGTAAAATATATTATAAGTCACTGAGAAGTTTCATGATCACACAAGGCTGAAGGTCGAGTGTTTTTATAAAGTTCATGGAACGCCAAGTTGATTTCTAATATCTAGTGATGAGCAAATTTTTTTCCCAAGCAGCAGAAAAAATTTGCCTTGAAAAATTTTGCCAGAACAAAAAGTTGCAAAGACAAAATTTTCCCCAAGACAAAAAAGTCTCCATAAGTAAAAAACACCCATTGACTTTAATGCATAGTGAGAATAAATTGCAGTGCACACAAAAATTTGTTGCGCGTACAAATTTTGACACCCACCAATGTGTTTTGAGAATTATTTTTCTAATTTTTCGCAGTTTCACAAATTGTTTGGTGAAGTGAAAATGTGTTCATCACTACCAATATCCTCATATTTTTAAACAGGGGGTACATTATTTATTAGAATACACAGGTTCAGTGAGTCATGTGACAGAAATGACATCACTAAGTTCCGATTATAACTGGTGACATCACTAAGCACCATTTATTAGGATATAATTTATAGGATATTCATGGCTCCTGTAATTTATCAGTGCCCAGGCACAAGAGCAAACAGGGGGTACATTATTTATTAGAATACACAGGTTCAGTGAGTCATGTGACAGATTTTTCATCTGTCTACACAAATGAGGAATCAGTAAGTGAAGGTTTCCTTCTTAACAGTCCCAATTCTAGTAATACAACTAATGATGCATGGTTCACACATGATGAAATTCAAAAGAGACTAGAACATGTTAAGATTAACAAAGGTCCAGGGCCAGATGGTATTCATCCCAGGGTAATTAGCGAGCTTAGCTCTGTGATTGCCAAACCTCTTTACTTAATTTTTCAGGATTCATTGAGATCTGGCATAGTGCCGAGAGACTGGCGAATTGCTAATGTGGTGCCTCTATTCAAAAAAGGATCCCGTTCTCAGCCTCAAAACTATAGGCCAGTTAGTCTGACGTCAGTGGTAGGAAAGCTTTTCGAAGGGTTAATAAAGGATAAGATACTGGACTTCATAGCAAATCATAATACTATGAGTTTGTGCCAGCATGGTTTTATGCGTAATAGATCTTGCCAGACTAACTTAATTTCTTTTTATGAGAATGTAAGTAGACACCTCGATTCTGGGATGGCAGTGGATGTGATTTACTTAGATTTTGCTAAAGCATTTGATACAGTGCCACACAAAAGGTTACTGGTTAAATTAAGGAATGTTGGCCTGGAACATAGTATTTGTACTTGGATAGAGAACTGGCTAAAAGATAGACTACAAAGAGTGGTGGTAAATGGAACATTTTCTAATTGGACCAATGTTGTTAGTGGAGTACCGCAGGGCTCTGTACTAGGTCCCTTGCTTTTCAACTTGTTTATTAATGACCTGGAGGTGGGCATTGAAAGTACTGTTTCTATTTTTGCAGATGATACTAAATTGTGCAGAACTATAGGTTCCATGCAGGATGCTGCCACTTTGCAGAGTGATTTGTCTAAACTGGAAAACTGGGCAGAAAACTGGAAAATGAGGTTCAATGTTGATAAATGCAAGGTTATGCACTTTGGCAAAAATAATATAAATGCAAGTTATACACTAAATGGCAGTGTATTGGGAGTTTCCTTAAATGAGAAGGATCTAGGGGTCTTTGTAGATAACACGTTGTCTAATTCTGGGCAGTGTCATTCTGTGGCTACTAAAGCAAATAAAGTTCTGTCTTGCATAAAAAAGGGCATTAACTCAAGGGATGAAAACATAATTATGCCTCTTTATAGGTCCCTGGTAAGGCCTCATCTGGAGTATGCAGTGCAGTTTTGGAATCCAGTCCTTAAGAGGGATATAAATGAGCTGGAGAGAGTGCAGAGACGTGCAACTAAATTGGTTAGAGGGACGGAAGACTTAAATTATGAGGGTAGACTGTCAAGGTTGGGGTTGTTTTCTCTGGAAAAAAGGCGCTTGCGAGGGGACATGATTACACTTTACAAGTACATTAGAGGACATTATAGACAAATGGCAGGGGACCTTTTTACCCATAAAGTGGATCACCGTACCAGAGGCCACCCGTTTAGACTAGAAGAAAAGAACTTTCATTTGAAGCAACGTAGGGGGTTCTTCACAGTCAGGACAGTGAGGTTGTGGAATGCACTGCCGGGTGATGTTGTGATGGCTGATTCAGTTAATGCCTTTAAGAATGGCTTGGATGATTTTTTGGACAGACATAATATCAAAGGCTATTGTGATACTAAGCTCTATAGTTAGTATGGGTATATAGAATTTAATTAAAAGTAGAGGGGTGTATGTATGGATGCTGGGTTTTCATTTGGAGGGGTTGAACTTGATGGACTTTGTCTTTTTTCAACCCAATTTAACTATGTAACTATGTAACTATGTAACTATGTAACTAAGCTCCATTTATAACTGATGACATCACTTAGAGACATTTATAAGGATATCATTTACAGGATATTCATGGCTTTTATGTATTATATGCATTATAATGTATTATATGCATATAATACACAGTAGCCATGAATATCCTATAAATGATATCCTTATAAATGGTGCTTAGTGATGACTCACTAAAATGTGTAATATAATGAATATGCTGTTATTGGCCCTTTAAGTACTAGAACCATTGTATTCTAGTATCTGCAAAAGGTCCCAACATTACAAAAAAAACTTGTACTGTATACAGTCATATGAAAAAGTTTGGGAACCCCTCTTAATTTTTTGGAGTATTGTTTATCATTTGCTGAGCTTTCAAAGTAGCAACTTCCTTTTAATATGTAACATGCCTTATGGAAACATTACTATTTCAGCAGTGACATAAAGTTTATTGCATTAATAGAAAATATGCAATATGCATCATAACAAAATTAGACAGGTGCATAAATTGTGTTTCAGAAAACACTCCAGTTGTTTCTGGGAAATGAAAGACATACCAGTGTTATCTTTTTTGTTGAAAGTGGAGTAAATTATTATGCAGGCTGAGAGGGGTTCCCAAACTTTTTCATATGACTGTATTTGCCTATACTGCTACAAGATTGCTACATTATATTTTAAGGTATATAAAAATCTTTGATGTTTTTGTCATTGGCCCTTTAGCCACTTTGAATGGAAAACCGCTGCATTTGGATGTTATCTAGAAAAATTGCATTTGGTAGGTGTAATGTTTTTCTCTATCTGTTTGGTGGTGCTCCTGTTCCATCACAGTAGCTCAATAAACAGGACAGCATTGTTAATACAATTAAACTGTAAATAAAAGTGTATTTGTTTTTACCAGTACACATCAGTGCAGATCAAACCCACCTCTCCTCTTAACACTAAGGTAGTTGCCAAATGATTTTTTATTAATACTAAAGAATTATAATTGGATAACTATAAATAGTTCCCATGCATACATAAATAACTTTTAACATGAAGGGTATACAGTAACCTATAAGTGTAAAAGTCAATGGCAGAATTTACAAATGGAAGATGTTTTTTGCCTTCATGATGTTTGAGGGTTTTGGGCTGTTTAATGCTGGTTTTTCACTCGATTTTAACTTTTCCTGCACATACAATTTCCGTTTAGATTTTTTTTTTCAGTAAATTAAGCCAAATCGTGATTGGGAGTTAGGTCAAAATTTTTAAAATACTGAGAAATATTCAAGTTATTTGATGTCAATAGTAGCAAATTATTTTTTGATATTTTTTCTTATATTGACTAAGCTATTAATGGGACATAGTGATGTGCGAATCTGACCTGTTTCACTGTGCCAGAAATGAATGAAACAGCGGAAAAGTCACCAAATGCATTGAAGTCTATGGGCAACACTGACGCAACACTTTTTTTTAACCCATTGGAGTCTATGGGTGTATTTTTCATGGCAAAACCTGGCCAAAAGTTTCGCTCATCACTAGGCACTAACTACCCAAACCCTTTCTGGACCTCTTCATCTCATTAGGACTGATTGGACAATAAGGGGAAAAGCCTGCACCACCAGTGCAGCCTATGAGTGAATGATGGGTGTGAGGTTAATCAACTATGTAACTATTGTTTCCAAAAAATGTAAGATTTGTATTCACACATGCAAAGTGTGTATAACTGGAGACTATTAATACACTGTGCATGCACACATGCCAACATCCAACCACAGATGACTGCAAGTATATGCTAATGCAGCACTTAGTTTGTCTACAGTGCACTTTTCTCAAATGCTCAAGAGCTTCTCCCACATCCAGTGAAATAGGTTTCCTTGTGCTTTAATTGCAGTGCTCTCCTTCACTTTACGCTTCACAAAATATTTATTATGTTAAAGACTAAATAACCCTCTGGGGTTATGTAGTAATAAGTGGCATAGTTGGACTGTAGTGTATGGAATACCCTCAACTAGTTCCAATAATGATAGGGATGATACAAATTGGAGTAAGGGTACTAGGGTGGTTGGTAATAATACAATAGATAAGCAATGGTCTCTCTCTCCAAATACTGATTTTATTAAAGAAACAGTAATACCAAAAAACTAAAGTGTTTTAAAGGAATGACAGTATACTGCAATGTTGTCATACACTGGTAAAACTGGCGTATTTACTACAGAAACACTACTATTGTTGATATAAACAAGATGCTGTGTACCCATGGGGCAACCATTCAAGCACAGGATACACAGTAGATAACAGATAAGTTCTGAAGAATCCCATTGTATACTACAGAGCTTATCTGTTATCTGCTGAGTATCCTGTGCCTTTTCTTCTTTTTCAGCTTTGAATGGCTGCCCCTATGGCTTAACAGCAGCTTGTTTATATAAACTATAGTTGTGTTTCTGAATCAAATATACCAGATTTATCAGTATAGGGCAACAATACATAATATTTTCATTCTTTTTGGTGTTGCTGTTCCTTTAATATTCAGACAGTAACATCGACCCATTTTGCCAGATTTGTTTTATAGGTGTATTACTCCTCACTAGATGGATGGTGGCGTTTTTTGAAAGTTAAGTTTCAATTAGGTTGCTTTCCATATCCAAGTTATTTGTTTGCTGGTTCACTAAACGGGTTTGACTCGATGGGGCAAATCTAATTGATTTCAGCATTTTTCCCAGAGATTTGAGAAAATCATAGCAAAACAAATGTGCTCTCAACTTTTTCAGGGTTTTTTTGATTTCGAGTTTTCCTAACTTGCATTTTAGAGATTTATCAATAGAACACATGGTGCATCTTTAAACATGGCAATTAAACATATTATTAGATGTTTCCAGCATATTGTTTGTGATTGAACATATTAGGAATATATCAAGTGGACAGCATAATGCCAATTATAGCTGGAATACTTACAAAACATTGCCAGTCCTTATTATGAATTAAAGCACAATCATTATCATTATATAGGACTGGAGCTTTTTCTGAACAACTCATTATTTTATTAAAGGAGATCTTTATTTTCCAAAATCTATTGTATTCACTTTTTTCAGTTGAGAAAATGTTACATTTACATTTTTGATAAATTGTCAAAAATAAATAATAGAAAGCAGTTTTGAAACTGGGGTACTATCTCAAAACACCTGAACTAAAAAAAGTGTTTGGAAGTTGAACAAGCCCTTGAACAAGCCCTTGAATCCCACTGAATGCCTTGTAATAAAAATAAAGAAACTATCATGGCTGGAGTATAAAGAGCTAAAAGGAGGAGAAGAGCCCTTCACAATGCAAGACACACAGTAAAAAAAGCATTCTTAAATCAGAAGAAAATTCACATGCTTCATTTTATACACACAGCGTAACCACAAAACTAAACACGAAAAGGCTTTACACCTCACTTAAACAACAAAAAGGTGGTATAAAGGTGATGCCTTCATTGGCTACCTAAGATAATCATAGCAAGCTCTCAGAACATTTTAATTCCCTTTTCAAGCTGAGTATCAGTACAGTACAGTACAACTTAACCTCACCTAGGGGATACTGTCACGGGAAAGCATGTTTTTTTCAAAATGCATCTAATAGTGCTGCTCCAGCAGACTTCTGCACCAAAATCTGTTTTTTAAAAACAGATATATTTAATTTGGAAATCTGACATGAGGCTAGACATATTTGTAGTTTCCCAGGTCCCTCCGGTCATGTAACTTGTGCTCTAATAAATTTTAGTCACTCTTTACTGCTACACTGCAAGTTGGGGTCATATCACCCCTGCCTCCCCCCACCCCATCAGCCCATCAGCAAAACAAGGGGAAGGTAATCAGATAACAGCTACTTAGTAGATACTTAGTAGATATAAGAACAGATCTCAGTAGAAAAAATCCATGTCACAATGCAACGCCTTCAGTTATATTGAGTAGGAGAAACAATAGCCTGTTAGAAAGCAGTTCCATAGTTCAGCACTGACTCTTTCTGAAAGCACGTGACCAGGCAAAATGACCTGAGATGGCTGCTTACACACCAATTTTACAACTAAAAAAAATACACTTGTTGGGTTTGGAATTAGGAGGCCGATTCACTATGGGTCGAATATCGAGGGTTAATTAACCCTCGATATTCGACTGTGAACTAAAATCGTACGACTTCGAATATCGAAGTCGAACGATTTAGCGCAAATCCTGCGATCGAACGATCAAACGATTTTTCATTCGATCGAACGATTAAATCCTTCGAATCGAACGATTCGAAGGATTTTAATCCAACGATTGAAGGAAAATCCTTCGATCAAAAAAATCACAGGCAAGCCTATGGGGACCTTCCCCATAGGCTAACATTGACTTCGGTAGGTTTTATCTGCCGAAGTAGGGGGTCGAAGTTTTTTTTAAAGGGACAGTACTTCGACTATCGAATGGTCGAATAGTCGAACGATTTTTAGTTTGAATCGTTCGAATCGAAGTCGAAGGTCGTAGTCGAAGGTCGAAGTAGCCCATTCGATGGTCGAAGTAGCCCAAAAAAACTTCGAAATTCGAAGTTTTTTTTATTCTAACCCTTCACCCGAATTTAGTGAATCGGCCCCTAAATGTTACATAGTAGAGTGAATTATTTGCAGTGTATACAGTGTAATCTAGAAAAACTACACCTTAATACTCCTGACAGAATCCCTTAAAGGATGCAAATTACTCACTAATGTCTATTTAGCCAACTATACATACAAACGTGCAGACAGCCTGGTTAGAACTCTTTAAATCTCATTAGTGCAAGATTTTGGAGCATGGCTTCTGATGGGGTAGAAAATGAGCCCCATTGTATCTTTTGCTGACAAACATACATTCTGCAGTCTCCAAAGTTCCAATATATTCTTACTTGGAATGCCTTACGAAGTTCAATTTCTAATCTTTATTTGATACCCCTATTGTAATAACTTATTCTATAGCCCACCAGACTGCACATGGAGCACTTATTAGGGGGAGTAGTTTCTAGTAAACTGTCCTTAAAAATATAGTTATTTCATCCTGTGCCATCTTTATTGGGTTGTAATGCAAGTATATACTGATCTTTTAACAAGTCTTCTTCATGCTTTTGTTATATTGAATTGAATTACTCTTGAATTTCACATTTAACTTTGTAGTACCCACCCCCCACAAAAAAATGGTTATCATGTACAATAATTTAGAATATGTTGCTTGAAATGAAAATGTGACAACAATTGAAGTACCTACTCACATATTTTATTACACCAGTACAATTTGTGTACAGGGATTCCTTTTGAGCAATCAATATACTGAAAAGCATTTATTGGTATTTTTCACCTATTATTGCAGAGGGGGTATGTTTTGTTTGTGAACAACTGGATTGCATAAATAAAGGTCTTTCATAAATAAGGTACACAGAATAGACCTATGTATAAATAAGAAAATAGTGTAGTTTAGTGTCTATAGCAGAAATGAGCTGGGTGCATGGAGACAGATTCTTGATAAACTCATGCTCCTTCACACATTTTACAATTGAACTGAATTAATTTGCATGACAAAATTGGCTCGGGTATTCATGTGTTGCAGGAAGACAAGTGTAACGTTACAAAGAACAAGTAACCATGGGAAAGGTTAATGCAGACAATACACAAGCACAATACATTGCATTATTTTCTTATTTGGCCCACTTTTTTTGTAATAAAACTAAACATGCACTGGGTGAACAACAAAAAAAGGGCTGGACTTGGCAAATGAAGTAACACAATGGCATAATATAGTTTGCTAGATTTTTTGAAGTAAGTATTTCACGTAAATAAATTGTAGTGTTTCTTGGCATTTAACTAAATAATGAAAAGTTTAAAATGGAAAATACTTTTTTAAAATGTGTATACATTTTAAATGATTATTTAAAACTTACAGCAAAAACAATGCTTTACATATGTTCAATATTCAGTCATCACTTGTCAGTCTTTCCTTTATTTTTAGTTTAACTCCCTTAAAAAAAACGAATGTCACAGTGAATATAAATGCTGAAAATAAGTTCACCTTGGGAAAACTATGAAACACTATGAATATAGCTGAAAGGACTGTTTCAATTGGATACGAGTTAAAACTGTATTCCTTGATGATATTATTGAATATGTTAAGCTTTCTATAGAGTATTTTCTATAACCATTCCCAGCTGCCATTGGCTATATTATTAAATAGAATTGTTCACCTTTACCTTTTTATTTTACTTATTTTGTGAGGCTGTACTCATTTCACAAGGTGTCTTTAGGCATGTTGTTGGGCACATGGCTCAGCTGGTGCACCATTATGCAAGCAAACTGTATTAAATGTGAAATTGCTCAGGGTGTTTTTTTGCAAATTTAAATTAATTTTTTTTACATTCTGAGCTATTTAAATTTCTATTAACTGGCAATTTAACTGGCACCTGCTGGTCAATTTCTGTAACTGTACAGTCAAAGAGATACACATTCCAAAGGAAAATGGAGAAGTGTTCTGATGTTGCTCTGATCAGAAAAGAGATCAGAAGCCTCAAATGTGTTTTCCTATCTACTTCCTGAGCAGAGCAACATCAGAAATCTCTGTTTTTCTTCGGAAAGTATATCTCTTTGACTGTACAGTTATAGCAGGTGGCACTGTTGTTACAAAAGGAAAGTATATCACCTTTATGCAAGTGCCCCTGAAACAGTCACACCTACTGTATTTGCAAATAAACATGCAAGGGTAGATGCTTTGCTTGTAATCTCCATGTTATGTTGAGTTTTGCTATGTTTTGCAACTGATGTTACAAAATTAATTATATTGACAGTTAAAAAAAATATAAATACCTTTGAAACTGAAATAAATAAACAGATAATGTAAATTGCAAACATGCGCACCTTGAGCAATTTTATATTAAGGTTTCTTTATTCTTTAAGGTATACATATAGACTTTATTAGTGTGTTTCCATAATGCTTAATTTATTTACCTACTGCAAACAGCTCAAGCAATGCCTGTTACAGCAGGTATCAGCGGAGCACAACATGAGCTGTTTGGTTGTAGTTTGAAAAAAAGGGGAAAGTATTCACAAATAAATTGGTACCGATACAAACAGCTAACAGTATAAACTGTTTATACTATATATTAAATAGATTTGTTAAAATAAAACTATACCCCCAAAATGAATACTTAAGCAGCAGATAGTTTACATCATATTATGTGGCATATTAAAGAATCTTTCCAAACTAAAGTGTATATATAATTTAATATTGCCCTTTTACATCTTTTCCCTTGAGCTTGACATTCTCAGATCAGCTGACCAGAAATAATGCAGTTCTAACTGTTGATTTGTTTGATTTGTTTGTGTGAATTGTAAGCTCCTTTATTTCTTAAAATGGAAATTTTATATTTCAGATTACCCAATGGCACATACTACTAGAAGAGTATATTATGAAAATGGGTTATTTACATATGTTCTATCTTTTATCTATTATCTATCTATCTATCTATCTATCTATCTATCTATCTATCTATCTATCTATCTATTAACAATATTTAATGTATGTAATCTGTGTATTTTATAATATATAATGTGCAAGGATAATGAAAACATATAAACATGTGCACATTATAAACTAAGTACAAATATCTGATGTAGCTGGATATTTATTATGCATTGTGCATCTAGATAAGAAAAGTCACAAAAGAGGATTTTCAGAAAAAATCCACTCATTTTCTACAGAAATTTCCCAGATTAGATTTGTAAATCAAAAACCAATATATAACATGCAAGAATTGATCTGTTTTATATTCCTCAGTTACATTTTTGTGAAGCACATTTAGAAGATTTAGAACGTATTTGCGCCTGCTGGTTGAGCCATTATATGCTTGAGTTCATACATCTATTTGTGAGGCTATAAAACAGGCATCGACTACCCATGTAAATTGTGTTCTCCACAATAAATTATATGCATACTTGCAAAAATACATAACTGCTGTTGGTTGGGTTATGTAGCTTGAATACTAATGATGTGTAAAGTTGCATTGTCCCTCTTCTTGAGCCTAATTTAGCTGCTATATCAGAAATTATGTAGAAAAAAACACTTTATCCTCTCACTGAGAAATAAAATGGCATTTACTGACACCTACATATCTTTTTTTTTTTTTTTTTATGAAACACCACCAATTCCATATTCATTTTGCCTGCTCTGGGTTCATGGAAAAGTCGCTCCTGTGGCATGCCCATAAAAGAATTTAGTACATAAAAATGTAGAGCCTATGCATTTTCTTATTTTAAAACTTTCCATCTTGGCTTATAATGTCTTTCTTGCATATTAAGCTGTGGATTATTGCACTTGTACAGATGCAGCAAAAATGTTAACAAGGAATAATTTTGAAATGCTAATAGAAAAATCTAATTTGGCATGTAGTTGTTATATTACATTATCTTTGCCTCGCAAGGCTGTAATTCTTAAATTCCTTTATGATTCACATACTGTATGAAAATATTCAAATACAATCAATACTGATTATTCACAACAAACCAAAAATTGCTTTGCAGAATTGTATTTATATGCTTTAGGTATAAGTAGTTCATGTAAATAGCTATTTTTTTGGGAGTGCCATTTTGCTACAAATAATAAAGACTGGGTATATCTTTTCACAATTATCAATATCCCAGTTATTCTGTACACACACATAAAGTACAGTATTTTGCACAGGAGATACAGTTTTCACAACTTTCTTATGGAGTTCCAAGGCCATGAGAAAGTCATCAGAAATATCAAGCAGAGTCCCCATTTTCAGTAGTCATAGACTGTACCACAGTAGTTTGAGTGTAGACTATACTGTTGTATTGTAACTATAGCTAGGGGCTAAACATTGCTGTTCAAAGTGGTTGCTAACTTTTCTGTTTTATTCTTAAAACTATTACCACAAATTACTAGTCATCCATGTACCCCTTATTAATATTATGGCATATCCCTGATATATCTGATTCAAAGCAAACTTAATTTAAACATAAAAGAGAACATGTTTTGGCAAAATGTGTCTATCAATCAAGTGTGGAAGAGGTCAGAGGTTTTTATGCACCTTATTATCTGGTTCACAATGCCTCATACAATATATGGACTATTCTTAACTAAATGTGTATAAAAAGCATCTACAACTGAAAATGGAATCAAGTCAAACTACTGGAGATATAAGTAAATTTATTTCCCCATCACTTAAGAACATCAGCATGTTCTCATGGAAATCAAGACTTTAGAGCAAATGACTAGAAATGAGTAGAAATCTTGTGAGAAATCCTTAGACTTCCATTGTTCATCAAGAAAGAATGATGGACATGGTACAGAAGTTGTGATAGTGACTGCATATGTAAAAAGGCCACTTCCAGCGTACATACGTTTATGTTTAACTGGGTGCACAGATAAATA
This sequence comes from Xenopus petersii, assembly GCA_038501925.1. Lineage (NCBI taxonomy): Eukaryota > Metazoa > Chordata > Amphibia > Anura > Pipidae > Xenopus > Xenopus petersii. The sequence goes on from CM076675.1 coordinate 65,561,089, forward strand.
TTGACCTGGGTATGGTATCTCTCTGTTAAACTTAATTGGCTAATCCCACCTACTGCAGGGTATCAAATGATGGCATCCACAACTGACCTTGTTCAACAAGGCATGCTGTATGCAAAATAAGACTCATTTCTGTTCCAGTGGAAACCAACAGAATTTTAAAACATCTCATAGCTTGTTTCAATATCAGAGGAATAACTTTTGAGGTATGAAGGATCTACAAACCAATTCATGAATAAATATGCATTGAGCTCAGGTTTGAGCATATACATACAGGTACTCTCCTATCCACTGATCTTTTGGAGCTTGGGCTATAGCTAGAAGCCAGCTAGCGTTGATCAGTATAGGTTATTGATGATCCATCCAAAATAGAAAAAAATAAAGTGTTATATTAAAGTTATATTTGCTGGAGGTTCCAGAGTATTTCCACTTGAGCCCCACACCATTTCTTTATTTTGATCCATCCAGAAATCTAGTGATCTCTAAGAACCCAGAATTCAACAAAAGTGCAAGCACTCAAACTCCTGAAGTATAGTGACAGTAATGTTATCTCATTTAATGAGAAAATATATACTAAAACAATAAAACTCAAAATTTCAGGAAAGCAAATGTTAGTACTTGAGTACATGAGTATTTTAGTGCATATAGTAGATTGGGGTGTTAGGATTTCTACTAAAAATGAAAGGTTGTCCTCTAAAATTATATTAAATGGCTTTACTCAGAAGTAAGGAAGTTAATAGGAATGATGAGGAAATTCAATTATAAACTACAAGGAGGCAGAAGCTGTGTTAAAAAAATATAAATCCGATAACAAGTTTTGTAAAACAGCAATCAGGAGGGCAAAGATAGAAAATGAGAATCTGACTGTAGCAGAGGCTAAGGCTACACACCCCAAAACTGTTTTGCAGGTTGAAAATCTAGCTCCATTAAATAAACCAAATAATTTGGTTATAAAGAAGTACAGGAAAAAGCAAATGTGCTTTATCAGGCATACAGATAGCTCTCAATAATTGGCACATAAAATGGTATTTAAAACTAATGCAAACAAGACAACAGGGACTTATGGAATATGCCCTTAGCTAGACTTTTTTTTTTAGTTTCATGGAGGCTTTCTATCAACATTCTCATTTTAGTGGTTTTATACATTTTTGAAATCACAACTAAACTCACATTCACTAAAAACAAGAATGTTGTGGAATTTATTAAAGCATCTGAATATAAAAAGTATGAAAAAAGCATTAAAATTGCACTAAAAACTGATTAAAATTAATTTAAAGTGGTCCATTAAGATTAGTGCAGCTCCCTTTGACTTCTAAAGGACTTCAACATCGTATATTGGCAAATTTTAACATAAGAGATTTCAGTGGTTTTTATACTTGATACATTTTGAATTTTAAAGCTTTAAAGCCATATGGGAAAATGAGTTTTCCAAAGTTTTCCAGATTCATGGAGAAAATAGCGATTAAATTGTTAGTAAATGGAACCTTGAGACTTCAGGTATCAGTTATGGTATGGAAAATTCTCATTTATGAAGAAAGCAGATAGACTGGCCAAGTTGGGATTGATTATGCTTGAGAAGAGGGGCTTAAGGGAGATATGAAAACTATATATAAATATATAAGGGGACCATATAATATACTCTCATATGCTTTATTTTTCCAGCAGACACAAGAGCATCCATTCAGATTAACAGAAAGGAGATTCAATCTAAAGGTTATTTTTTACAGTTATTGATATATATATATAATCCTCTCCCTGAATTCGTTGTACTGGCAGATACATTAGATTGTTTCAAGAAGGGGTTGGATGGCTGTTTAGTAAGTGACAAAATACAGAATTAAGAACAACAAAAGACAGCAAAAAAACTTCATATAAAGGTAAAGAGTTAAAGCTTATTTTTGTTTGCCTTTCTCTTGATCATCTAGCCCTTAACCAGGTTTTGACATAAAATATATGTCACATATAGTGTGACAATGTTTCCATAGTGTCTTAAGTACAATGTCATGATGATGATGGAACTGGGTCAAATCATATTCTTTGCACTGACATGGGTCTTGGGTGCCCTGTACATGAAAAACATATCAATTGAGTCAACACATTCTGGATCAGAAAGAAATAGCAATAGACAGCAATCAGATATTCTGAATTTTGGCATGTGGATAATTGTGTTTATTTCCCTTGAAAATCACAATGAATTTTAAGTCCTAAAATGACTTGATAATTAACGGAAAGCAACTATTTGCAAAAATGACTTCAATGTTTTTTTTCTCGTGATGTGATGTAATCGCAGAAAGACATTCTCTGGAATCTAATGCTTAAAACAGTATTTTCAGTGACTATCACTTCTTGCCCATGAATATCCAAAATCCCCTCAGTTTTAAAGCTTCATATATTTTTCATTTTAATGAGCTAATTATTCTACCTGCATTTGAGAGGAGAGTGATCAAGGTGAGGACAGTTACAATCCCTTGTATGTAAACAAATGACTAGGAACTTTCCTGGAGGACACAGACAAATTCAAATTCAGAGATCAGAGTGAGTGTTGGTAATTCTGGCAGTCAACACAAGATGGATTGCCTCATTCAGCAGCAGTGTCATGGGCAGAAGAAGCAAGAGCGTTGGCTAAACTTTTATAGAATACCAGGTTTGCGAAGTTATTCAGTTAGCAATAATTACATTTTTGCCTCTATTTATTTAGATTCCATCCCATTCTTTCTTAATGTTTGGGTGTTTTACCCAAAGGTTTATTTTAACTGGGATTGACCTCAGAAAGGCTTCATTTCTGCAATTTATACAGTGTTATTATTTTACCAAGCAACCTCCGTTTGGTCAGCATACCCAGGGGTGTCCTTAATATAAGAAACGATGGGAGAGTGAGGGCAATATATATATATATTGTGGTGTGTTTACCTCCAGCCACTAGAGGGCTTCAGTCGATAATAATAAGTGTTTATATCTAGTATAGGTCAAGCTAAAAACAACTGGACTTGCTGAGTAATCAATGAAGACATTTCACTACTCATCTGAGCAGCTTCTTCAGTTCAACTGACTGGTGTGGGAAGTTCTCGGCATTGTAAATGGATTAGTGGAAGAGTTTATATGCCGAGAACTTCCCACACCAGTCAGTTGAACTGAAGAAGCTGCTCGGATGAGTAGTGAAACGTCTTCATTGATTACTCAGCAAGTCCAGTTGTTTTTAGATTGACCTATACTAGATATACTATGACCTGAATGAATGAAAATCTTCATAGTCATAATAAGTGTTTATGTAGTTCTTATCATTAGACTCTTGTTGGTTCAGGAACTGGGATACAGCCATGAGGCTCCACTGATGTATACTATCACTACTCTGATTAAAAGTCTGAAGTTCTAACCAGTGTGAGTTTACAAAATAACACATGGTGTCAGAAGTGCACTTGTGAACAAGCTACAGCTCCAGTCATTACAGTGTCAGCATGGATCTCCTGAAACAGCCTCCTGAACTGAGCATGCAAGGTAACTTAGAGCAGAACTGGTCCAGATTTAAACAAAGATTTCTATTATATCAGAGAGCAATTAAGGCACATGAAGAAGATGATGTACAGAAAATTGCACTGTTTCTTACAGTAGCAGGGCAGGAAGCCATTGAGGTATATAATACTTTTCAGTTTGCAGAGGCAGAGAAGGATAATTTTAATGCAGTGCTTAAAAAATTTGAGAACTACTGTGTTCCAAGAAAAAACATTACTTATGAGAGACATGTGTTCAGTTCTAGATTGCAGAAAGAACATGAAACAATTGATGAGTATGTGACAGACCTCAGGTTAAAGAGTCATTCCTGTGAATTTGGTGCACTGACTGAATCTCTGATTAAAGATCAATTAGTTATGGGTATACATAACATGAACGTGAAAGAGAAATTGCTCACAAAGACAGATCTTACTTTAGACCATGCTATACAAATCTGTAAAGCCTCTGAAATCACACAAGCACAGCTCAAGCAAATAGAACAGCCTAGAGAAAGCTGCTGTGTTATGGGGGTGTCATCCAAGCAGCCCCCACTGAAAGGCCATTACAAAGGCAGGGTGCAGAAAACCTCTAACTTTTCTGGCTTTAAAAACAAGAAAGCTCATGCATTTACAAGCTCCAATTGTTAGCGTTGTGGACAGTCACATGCATACATGTAATGCCCTGCATATGGAAAAACTTGTAACAGTTGTGGCAGAGCGAATCACTTTCAGAAAATGTGTAGATCAACCACAAACCATTGTGTTTAATTGAACAATGCTAAAGTTCTCATTTTAGACTTTTTGAGACTTTCAGTTCACTTTAAAAAAAATGTATGCATGTTATAATTGTTAATTTTACAGTATTTCTTTCTTTTCAACTTTCTTATTTTCACAGGCTGAAAGGGGAAGATGTGGTGTGTTTACCTCCAGCCACTAGAGGTCTACAGTCGAAATAAAAATAACACATATATTGCTTGGGGAGAGTGTAGGGCTGTTATCTGAAATGAATACTCATATGCTTGCATAACATTTTTGGACTATCCAGGCCAACAGGGTTAACAACCATGTAATATACTAGAGCATGGGTTACACTGGACTCTAACACTTCGCAAAGTGGAAGAAATGAGGTGCGGTGTAGTGCCACTAAAACTCCCACAGGCTACTGTGCTTTAACCAATAAAGAAATGGGTGCCAGGAGGTTCAGGAAGTCAAACAGAACAAAATAAATGTATTTAAATTTAAATTTATTATTTTATTAGACAAATGATCCACAGGTTACTTACATGAGTACAGAGGCATTTGCAGAATATAAAGGCACACAGCTCAGACAGTATATCAGAGGTAGATGCAGATGCATTCCCTGAGTAGGGATGTAGCGAACTGTTCGCCGGCGAACTAGTTCGCGCGAACTTCGACTGTTCGCGTCCGCCGAATGTTCGCGAACGTCGCGCGACGTTCGCCAATACGAGTTCGCGTTCGATTCGAACAAAAATCGTTCGACCATTCGACCATTCGATTCCTTCGACCGCTAAAATCGAAGGATTTTCGTTCGAATCGAACGATCGAAGCCATTCGATCGAATGAAATCATTCGATCGAATAGCTTCGATCGTTCGATTCGAACGAAAATCCTTCGATCGAACGATTAAAATCCTTCGATCGTTCGAATCGAACGATTTTGCGGATGTTCGAAGTTCGCGAACTGTTCGCGAACTGTTCGAAGTTCGCGAACTGTTCGCGAACTGTTCGCATTTTTGCCGGTGTTCGCGAACGGCGTTCGCGAACACATAAACGGCAGTTCGCTACATCCCTATCCCTGAGGATGTAGTCAAGGCAGTACAGCATACCTCCAGGCAAAAATACCTCCCACATGGTCTGGATCTCACCCAGTGGAGTGGTCAAGGAGGAGAACCGAAAGCCTGACACCCTTTCCACGGTGGTCCCTGCACTATAGGCAATCTTATAGCCTAGGTAAGTTACTCCCTGCTACACCTCCTTGATGGAGCACAAAGCTACTCTTTCTATCTTCCCGTCTTACTCTCCTAGAGAGTACTATACAATTATATTCCTGCCATTCTTTAGCCTCATTCACAGGGGCCCTGATCCCCGACTTAAACACCAGAGGTTCAGGTCCCTCTAGGGCAAACTGGCTTTACTGGGCCTTGGTGTACCCATGCTCCCTGGAAACATCCAGATGAGTTGGAAACCAGGAGCTAAATAGGAAGATCCACCACTTCTCACTCACTATAAGTGTGACAGGAAGTGGTTACACTTCCTGGGCAATATGTAAATTACAACTAGCTACATGGGCATCTGCCCAGCAACTAGGAAGATCAGGAAGTGTAGGGATTTAAAGTCATAAGGGCACATTAACCCTATCGGTCCCTATACTTATTACTGGCTCAGCTCGCATGTTTAAACTTACCTGCTGTCTAGTTGACAGGGTGATCAGAAGCAGGGCCAGAACTAGGGTAGGCAGAGGAAGCACATGTCTAGGGGAGTAACACTAGGGGGGGCACTGGACCCTTAAGTCCTGTACGCTCTCCTCCACTCGATCTCTACACCCCCACAATCATAATGTGTCCGTGCATGTGCTTTTGCACAGAGGTGCAGGGTGGAGCAAGGTT
>CM076675.1:65569699-65632199 GCA_038501925.1 Xenopus petersii
TGTGCATCAATAAGTAAAGTCTAGTCAGTTTTACCCACATATGACAACCCACAGGGACAGGTTATGAGGTAGATTACGTGTGTGGTTATACATGTAATATGATGTCTAATAAGGAAATGCTTACCAGTTTGGGCGTGTAGAAAGCTATTACCCAGTGTCCTAAATCTACATGAAATACAATTCATATATTATATAGCAAATCATGGGTTTCGCTGGGACAACCCGACGCAGAGCATCATCCACTTGTATAATGCTCCAATACTTACTTACAGCCTTATTTAACACATGGGAGCTTGAAGTATATTTAGTACTATACACAAAATTAGTATGTTTCTTATCCCTCATACAGTATGTGGAGACAGAACACGCCGTCTGGCAATTGCCAGAGCCTGTTCCAGAATGGGCATCAGGTAACCGCGTTCTCTTAAACGGCTTCATATACCCCTTATCTGTTGCTCAGACTGATCTGGATTGGAAATTTTCCTAAGAGCTCGACAATATTGAGATATAGGCAATGACTATAAAATAGGGTCTTTAGGTAACCATCTGTAGACTTTTGTATCTGATAATTGAGATAATATCATCTCTATAGTCCACATAATTTAATAGAGCAATGCCCCCTCCCTTATCAACTGGGCGGATTACCAAATTAGTGTCCTGCATAAGGGACCTAATTTCAGCCCGTTCCACAATGAGTGATATTCTGTCTAGAGCATATCAATGGGGTATTGTCATTTACCTCCTGCTCAACCACTTGTTTAAAAAGTCTAATTGTTGTATGGGTAAGTGGTGGAGTAAAGAGGCTCTTTAATTTTAATTTGGTGGAATCAGATAGTATGTTCTGTTTATTTGTTATTGTATTCCTTCAAACTGAGACCCCTGCATAATATATACTGTGTATTATATTGTGTGTGCGTGTGTATATATATATATATATATATATATACTGTATATATTGTCCCCTGAAAAACGTAAAATGGGTGTTCTACTGTGTGTGTATGTGTATATATATATATATATATATATATATATATATATATATATATATATATATACTGTATTATTTCAACAGTTTTATGCATTAGCTTGCCATTTTAATTTAAGTAGACTGATCACAAACTCTATAACCCCCTACTGAAAGACTCTTAAATGCTTATATATTCCTATTATGTAGCACCATGGTGTATCATGACCTGTATAAAAATCTATATCTATCTATGATGATGGACAGAAGAATTAACACCATTCGGGAACAGTTGTTTTTTTAATATTTTGTTTGTAGCACAGAAAACATAGAAACTCAAGGTCCATTCAACATACAATTACATTTTTATCAAGTCAAGATTCATGATCATATTGCTGGTATATTTTAAAATCTAGAGGTCACTTGCAAGGGGTAGGCCAGAGGTTTGCTACCAGGAAATTACAAAGTACCTGAATGACATTTGCACTTTTACACTGAGCTTTGACAGCTTCAATTTCATACTAATTTGCAGATTGTCATTACAATTGCAAATCAGCTACAGGGCTTTGGCACTTCTGTTTTTCTATGATTAAAAAATAAGTTATTATGGCTTCCATGTTCTGTCATTTTGGTTTTGTTTCTGATATTTAAGCTTTTGTAAGCTTACAGACAGAATATTTGAAAAAATTATATGGAGAGTAAAATAATTATCATTTCATAATAAATACCAGAATATAACTTGCCCAAAAATATGTCAAATTACAAAAACAGAAGAGAAAACCTCCCCCCTTCAAGGGTTAGTTGATGACATGAAAAGTACATGACAAAATCATCAAACATTTTGCACAATATTTTATTAATAATCCCTTGGGCCCAAAACATAATGTACAATATTCTGCCCTACTTCTTTAGTTAGGCTTTAGTTCTCCTTTAAATCTAAAACTCCTAAAAAATTTGCGAACTGCATTGAAGTCAATGGGCATCAAAATTATTTTGACGAGCAACAATGCTGACGTTTGCAACAATTTTTATATGCGTGACTCTTTTGTCCAAATGCATTCGTCAATGGGCATCAGAATATTTTTGACAAGCCACAATTTTTATGCGCACGACAATCTTGCCATGCGTCAATTTTTTTTTGTCGCAGCAAATTTTTCCACTGAATTTTTGCAGGATTTTTGCTAAAAAAAAATTGTGGGCAGCGAAGTGCGGAAAAATTCACCACGAATCCATGCCTGCCAAATAAATTTGCCCTGAATACAAGTACCCACTTTCTCGCTGCCTCTCAATTGCGTGTGCCTTGTGCTGGTTATAGAGGTCGGCACCTCTCACTATGGGGCAAATTCACTAAAGGACGAAGCGCCTAACGCTAGCATTAATTCAGTAGCGTAGCGCATTTTCATTAATTTGCTGATTCACTAACGGACACTTGCGTAAATTCGTTAGTGTTACTTCACACCCTTACGCCTGGCGAATTTGCGCAACGGACGTAACTACACAAATTCACTGACGCGCGCATTTTTCTGAACGCTACCTTTTACGCCAGACTTCCTTCGCCACCTCAGACCAGCCGAAGTGCAATAAAGTAGAGAGGGATTGCTTCAAATAAAGTTAAAAATGTTTCTAAGTCCCAAAAAACGCTGGCGTTTTCTTTTTTTGGGGTGATAGGCTGAAAAAGATCTAAAAAATGTTTGGGGCTACCCTCCTTCCCCCCTACATTTCCTAACTCATGGCACCTTAACTATACAGTGGGCACATGTGTAAAAATGTTATTTGCTGTTTTGAAGGTTTCCCAGGCTTGTGTAGTGATGCTACATATACCTCCATTGTAATTTCAATTTGGCGCCGTATGCAAATTAGGCATCGCTAGAGTAACTTTGCTTTGCTTGGCGAATTAACGCTAGTACAATTTCGCAACCTTACGCTTCTCCTGAGCTCAACTTTGGATTTCAGTGAATTTGCGTAGCGCTGGCAAAAATACGCCTGGCGAAGTGAGGCAAAGCGGACGCTAGCACAACTACGAATCTTAGTGAATTTGCCCCTATGAATCCACAGACAATACCAAGCACACCAAAGGCAATTTACAGGGGGGTGAGACCCCTGCAACTTTAATCCATCAGATGTAACGTTTCGGAGGCGAACCCCTTCGTCAGACATGCAATGCCACACTAACACGATAACTAGATACCCCAAGAGCATTAGCGTAATCGTGAAAACTCCACCGACCAATCAATTAGGTCAGACCTATATAAAAGCAATTGAAACAATAGAAAAAAAATAGCACAAATCAGTCCATGCAGCTTAGTCCATAATGTTAAACCAAACTTCGCAGTTAGAAAGTGTTATACCGATGGAAAGTCCAAAATATCTATTTTACACCATTCTGTGTGAAAAAATCCATACACAAATGGTATGAAAAAAGAAGAAAGACTTTCCAAAAGCGACTTAATCCCGTTGCTATGCAAATCAAGCTTCGAAACCAACCGGATCACTACAGAAAAAAAAAATGATCCTACCCTATCTAGGAACTGATCCAGGATAGAGTTGAAATAATCTATTAAAATTAAACAGTGACATAATTAAAAATAACAAATAATTATACTGCAACTTTCAATTTTAACAGCAACATTACAGGTAACAAATCATACTGAATTCCTCATTTAATCCTTTTGGTTGTTTAGTCTGCAGAGCAACCAAATCCAAAAGCATGGGAGTTGCAGCCAGCATTACTTACTTACCTACAACAAAGTTATGATTTACCCAACAACCAAATTATAGACACAGACACGTACATGGAGAATGGCTGCAGCTGTTATTTATTAATTATCATATCAATCAGAACAGTAACCATTGCTAATAATAATAATACCTGCTCATACATATCTTCCCAGCCAGCCTCTGTATCAGATCTCTGCAGCAGACCACCTTAAAGATTAATAATAATAATAATAATAATAATTATCCTTAAGCCCCGCCTATTTACCACCTAGCCAGGGGCATACACCACACCACACTTTCTCTGTCATCAACAAGTTACAGCTGCAACAATATATTTTTTTTAAATATCTTTATTCATTAACATGGCGGGTGGGTGGGATTTCCAGACGATCCTCTCCCATAGGCCGCCGGTGAAGAATGAAGACCGATCACCATGTTTGCTGTTTTATAGCTGGCTTTTGTGCCTTTTTGCGAAGCCACACCCCCTGTTTTAGAAGTGACCAATAAGAAGACAAGGGTTGAAATATTGACCAATCGGAAAACAGGTAAGCTTTTAATAGGAGAAAACACGTGACATAAAACTTTAACAAAAAATAGCTGTCACACTCCTATGTCTGGGAGAGTTAAGTCTCCCCCCCATTCATTCTCTCTGTAGCAATTTTCTTTTCATTACTATTTTGCACCTCAACATTTCCGAGAATTTGCCCCCTAAGTTGAGAGACCCCATGGTAGTGTTCACAAAATGTGGTGTTAGGGAGGCTTTCCTTCTTTTTTTTTTGTCCTTTCTAGAATCCTCATCTTTTTTTGGGCTTGTAATTTCGAATACATGATTTCTGTTCATTCAGGGGTACTTTCATACTTCTACTAATCTGGCCTATATAGGCAAACCCGCAAGGACATTTAATGCAGTACACAACATTATTGCTATTACAAGTATGAAAACCTTTTATCACATGTTTTGTTCCTTTTAGAGGATTCTGCACACAGTCACCTTTTATAATTCCACAAAGGTATAGCTTTCCTTTGTAGCCAATTTATTTTCACGCTTTTGAGTATTTAATTTTACAGGATCCCTAATACACCTTTCTTTCTTATAGGAGAGCAAAGGTGGTTGGCTTAAGAATTTACGATATTTGGGGTCTGATTTCAGTATCCCTCAGTGTTTCAGAACTGTTTTACGGATGACATTAGCATTTGTATCATAAGTAATGATGAATGTATCCTATTTTGAGCTTAAGGCACCTTGTTTTTTTTTTGTTAATGTATTCTTTATAGGTATTTGCTGTACCTCGTTTTTATTTTTATATTATAACCTCTTTCTGCAAATCTTTGTATCATTTGCTTAGATTCTGTCTCAGGCAGCTCATCAGTAGAAGTTATTCCATGAATCCTAGGTAAACCTTTAGTGAGAGCCGGTGGCTGAAAGATACTCACTTTCAGTAAGTTGTTCCTATCGGTAGTTTTTGACTGTTGTGACAAATTTCCCATCAGTGTATATAACATTTACATCCAAGAAATGTAAATGGTTCTACATGTGACATTCCAGTGCGAATTTAATAGACCGGTGCACACCATTCAAATGTTATAAAAATCCATCCAAGTTTTTGTGCCTTTCCAAATGAAAAAGGTCAAGATCAACCACATACGACATGTAATTAAGAATTTACCCACTATAATCATTATCAGATACTGTGGGGCACATTTACTAAGCTCGAGTGAAGTATTCGAAGTAAAAAAAACTTCGAATTTCGAAAAAAAATTTGGGTACTTTGACCATCATATAGGCTACTATGATCTTCGACTTCGATTTGAACTAAAAATTGTTTGACTATTCGAACAATCGATAGTCGAAGTACTGTCTCTTTAAAAAAAACTTTGACTACATAAACCTACCGAGGTACAATGTTAGCCTATGGGGACCTTCCCCATTACTTTGCTAAGGTTTTTTTGATCGAAGGAAAATCCTTCAATCGATGGATTAAAATCCTTCGAATCTTTCAATTCGAAGGATTTTATCATTCGATCAAAGGATTTTTCCTTTGATTGTTCAATCGTAGGATTTGCGGTAAATCCTACGAATTCGATATTCGAATTCATAGGATTTTACCTCGAGGGTTTATTAACCCTCGATATTCGACCCTTAATAAATGTGGCCCTCGAATTTGACCCTCGAAGTAAAATCCTTCGACTTCGAATATCGAAGTCAAGGATTTACCGCAAATACTTTGATTGATCAATCGAAGTAAAAAATTATTAAATCCTTCTAATCGAGCGATTCGAAGTATTTTAATCCATTGACCAAACGATTTTTCTTCAATCAGAAAACTTATGGGGAAGGTCCCCATAGGCTAACATTGGTGCTCGGTAGGTTTTAGGTGGCGGAGTAGGTAGTCAAAGTTTTTTTAAAGAGACAGTACTTCGACTATCAAATGGTTGAATAGTCAAACGATTTTTAGTTTGAATCTTTTGATTCGAAGTCAAAGTCATAGTCGAAGGTCGAAGTAGCCAAAAAAAACCGTAGAAATTCAAAATATTTTTCATTCTAATCCTTTACTCAACCTTAGTGTGTGGTTTCAAACACTTTCTAACTGCGAAGTTTGATTTAACCTGATGGACTAATCTGGATGGACTGATTTGTGCTATATTTTTTCTATTGCTTTCACATAGGTCTGACCTAATTAAATGGTAGGGGGAGTTTTCACGATTACGCTAATGCTCTTGGAGTATTTACTTATGTTTTACGAAACTGGCAAAAAAATTTGCGAAGCGGCTATTTTGATGCCTGTGACGTTGACGCCAGAGCCTGGAATGCAAAGCAAGTTAATCAAAAAGCTTTATTTACAAAATTGCAACAGCAGGAGAACATTGTTTGTGATGGCTGATTCAGTTAATGCCTTTAAGAATGGCTTCGAAGATTTTTTGGACAGACATAATATCAAAGGCTATTGTGAAACTAAGCTCTATAGTTAGTATAGGTATGAGTATATAGAATTTAATTAAAAGTAGGGAGGGGTGTGTGTATGGATGCTGGGCTTTCATTTGGAGGGGTTGAACTTGATGGACTTTGTCTTTTTTCAACCCAATTTAACTATGTAACTATGTGATATCCTGAGACAAATAGAAGATCAGGAGAACAGGAATCGTAGAAAAAACCTGAGAATTAGGGGGGTTCCTGAGTCGATACAGAATGAAGCCATTAAGACCTTTCTATAACAAATTTTTAACAATATACTCAATAAGGAAAAGGAGAAGGCCACAGAATTACGGATTGAAAGAGCCCATGGGTTCAGAAGCCGAGCACTGCGCCCCCTAATGTTCCCATAGACATTCTGTGCTGTTTTTGGAGCTATGCCACAAAAGAAGAAATATTACAAAAAGCCAGAGAGGTGGAGAATATAATATATGAAGATAACACTATTATACTCTACCCGGATTTGGCTAAAATAACACTGCGGAAAAGAAAAGCTTCGAAACCCCTTACTGATGTGCTACGAGAGAGGAACATCTTATACAGGTGGGGTTTTCCTTTCTCTCTGAATTTACAAAAAGGATTATGGACTACCTTTCGCTCCCTGAAGGACTTACTTGGAAACCTTTTTTAAAAAACTGCAATTGACAGAGATTGAACTTTTGTACTGGCCAGATAAACTTCAGCGAAATTGGGATCAAAATTGGTCTCAACAGAAGGATTGGACAAAGGTGTAAAGAGACTTTTTAGGAAAAGCATAATAGAGAGTCAAGATGGACTATTTTTGTCTTATTAAGAATGCTTCCTCTTGAACAGGAAAGGAAGAATGGTAATGTATTAAAGGGGAAAGGATGGAAGTAAAGGGGGAGGGAGTTTTTTTGTTTGTTTATGCAATGCTTATGTAAGGTTTAAAGAAGAAATGAGACCCTTGGTGAATTGTTTACTTTGTATAAGTAAAAGAGTTCAATACGGAGGGATTACTGAAGCGGGAAAAGGTTAACTATAATAAGATAAATAATTTAAGCTTTGTCTATCAAAGAGATGAGAAGTGTGAGATAACCCTCGGATTTAGCATTGAATATGGTGGTGGAATAGGAAGGGGGTAAAGAAAAAAAAAATGCTTTTGCCTATGCAAAAATTATGTAAGGTCTTATGAAATGAGACCCTTGGAGAATTTAAGATTGTATATTGTTTACAGTGTTTATGTAAAAGGTTTAAGCATGGAGGGATTATTGAAGAGGAAAAAGGTTAAAACTATAATAAGAAATACTGTATAATGACTTAAGCTTTGTTTATTTATGGAAAGGAAAAAGAAAGGGGAAAAAAATTAAAAAAAAAAGAGAAAAAAAGGGATTTTTTCCCCTCCTCATTCATATTTACAGAGGCAGAGACTTTTGCGGAATTTAAGAATTCATATTGTTGAGAGCGCATTATTATAAGGCTAATTAAAGAGGTGGGAAGGGGAGCACAATTGGTTATAAGAACCATGGTCCCCGTATGTTGCTTGGGCAGCCAAAACCCCCAAAAAAATAGTGGGATCGCCACAGTTAGCAACAGTCAGCCCCTGGGTAAGAGTTCCAGGTAGGTGGCGCAGCTTAAGTTGTTTTGGTTTTTGTTTCTTCCCTTTTTGGAATTTTTTTGCATTTGTGAAACCCACTTGTTTTTGTAATTGTTTTTTGTACCTTTATAAATTTTTCCCCATGTCCAGGGTAATATACAAAGAATTGAAAGCTAAGTGCAACAACATAAAGCTTACTGCCCTTAATATTTATCACAGAACCCGCAAATATGGAATGTAATGTATTTTCGCTAAATGTAAATGGGATTAATGAACCGGTCAAAAGAGCAACGGTTTTACATGAATTTAAGAAGCATAAAGCCAAAATAGTTATGCTCCAAGAAACCCACTTAAAAACAAAATCATATACCAGTGTTAAACTTAGTTACCCCCAAATATACATGAGTAATAATAAGAAAGCTACGGGAGTTATGAACCTTATTCATAAAGACTTGCCATTTAAAATACTAGTTAACAGGAGTGATACCAAAGGAAGGTATGTGTTAATCAAGGGAATGCTGGCTAACCAGAAGTGTACAATAGCTAATGTTTATGCTCCAAATAGTAAACAGAGTAACTTTATACTCCCAGTTTTTACAGATATTAGAAAACTACAGAGAAGGACTAGTGATCTTGGGAGGAGACTTCAACTTAATGCTTAACCCTTTGATAGACTCCTCGTCCAGTAAAACTAATATCTCATATAAAAGTTTGAAAGGGGTAAAAAGAGCTTTAGCTGATTTACAATTAGTGGATATTTGGAGGACAGTGAACCCCAAGAAAAAAGATTATACATACTTTTCAAAACAATATCAAGTTTATTCGCGAATAGATTACATAATGGCATCACAACAATGGACACACTTATTCATATATATGCATATATAGCAAGTTCTACTATATCAGACCACTCAACAGTGATAGCAAGATATACTATACCAGGGGTTTCTAAACCAGAGATTAATTGGGGATCAAATGAATATTTATTACACGAGGAGGAAAACCGAGACAGGATACATGAGTGGATCACACAAATAATTCATAACAATACATTGGATATTAATCCAACAACACTATGGAAACGTTAAAGTGTGTTTTGAGAGGACATCTGATAGCCTTGGGGTCATCCCTAAAAAAAAAAAGAGAGAAAAATTGAAAAAAAGAATTTAACAGAGGAAATATCACAATTAGAACAGGCACACAAAGAAACAATTGCGCGTAAGACCTTTACGGTACTGGAGAATAAGAGAATGCAACTGAAGTAACCACCTAATCGGAAAATTCAAAAGGCCTACTTAAGAACTAAACAAAATATATACAAATTTGGCGATAAGTGTAATAAATATTTCGCTAGAATTCTGAAAAAATCACACTCAAAACAATATTACGGTTATTAAAAATGCCAATAAAGTAATTCATTACGACTCTAAAGGCTAACAGAGGCATTTGAGGAGTATTATCAGTCACTATATAAAATACAAGAAAACATTCAGTTGTTTAGAATTTAGAAATAATGGAGAAATTTATTAAAGACGTTAATCTGAAGTCTCTTACGCAAGAACAAGCATTAGATCTAGAAGCATCATTCTCATACAAAGAAATTGAGGAAGGAATTGAGAGCATACCCTTGGGAAAGAGTCCAGGCCCAGATGGCAATATAGCATCATTCTTCAAAATATTTAAGGCAGATATCACCCCTCTATTATATAGATATTTTAACTCTATCTCAGGAAAGAACGAGTTATATACACAGGCTTAGGAAGCACAAATAACTATTATAACGAAACAAGATAAAGACCCACAACTATGCTCTAGCTATAGGCCCATCTCCTTAATAAATATAGACAATACTTACCGGATTTGATACATTCAGACCAAGTGGTATTTTTCCCTAAAAGAGAAGCAAAAGACAATATAGCAAAAACCATATCATTAATACAACATGCCAAAAATTCACAAACTCCAATATGTCTACTCACGACAGATGCCGAAAAGGCATTTGACAGGATATCCTGGACATTCATGGAAAAAACATTGAAAAACTTTGGGTTTGGGGAGCATTTTAGAAATCGAATATTAGCGCTATACAATAAACCCATGGCTAAAATAAAAATTAAAGACACACTCTCTCAGAAGATTTTGATCTATAATGGTACGAGTCAGGGATGTCCCTTGTCCACGTCACTGTTTTTACTGGTGATGGAGACACTTCTCTCACATATTAGGAATAACCCAGACATTTCAGGCATACAGGTAAAAGGAAAAGAATACAAATGTGCAGCATTTGCTGATGATTTATTGATGTATACAATACCAAACATAATAAGCCTATTAAATTGCTTCGGAGAATTATCTAGTTTCAAAATTAACTACACGAAATCGGAGATAATGAATATTAACAAGAAAGAAGAATTAGTTACACTAATTTAAACAGAATTTCCCATTTAAATGGTCAGTCTCAACTTTTAAATCTGGGGGTAAATTTAAGAGGTGATTAAGAAAGAGCATATCTAGATAACTATGTCCCATTGTTAGCTTCTATTCAAAAGACAATCAATAACTGAAAGAATATTAAGATATCTGGGTTTGGCAGAATTTAGGCGATAAAGATGGTGGTCATGCTCAAAGCTCTATACTTATTCCAAGTCCTACAATAGATGTACCCCCCCACTTTCTTTACTACATTAAGATGACAAACAATTTTCACAAGATTCATTTGGGTAGGGAAAACACAGAGGCTAAGCTACAAGCACCTAAATGAAATAAAAGAAAAAGGAGGAATTGGAGTCCCAGATCCTTACTTATATTTTATAGCAGTGCATTTGGTAAGAATATTGAACTGGACGACAAGGAAAGGGGAAAAAGACTAGTGTGAATTAGAACAATGGTGGTGCCACTATCTACTAGAAAATTCATTATGGGATGAAAAATGGGCAGTGAATAAGTCTATGCGACGGGAACGGGCCGAGTCAAAACCAATCGGGAATGCAGTACAAAATCGGTAAGCAAAAGAGTAATCGAGGCCACAGGCCAGGTCAGCAACTAACAGGGTCGAAGTACAGAACGGAATCCAAAGAGTAGTCAGGAACACGCCAAAGGGTCAGGGCAGGCGGAAGTCAAACAGGAATCAGGAATAGCCAAAGGTCACAACAAGAATCACAGAATAATCGCACCCAGGAACAGTATACAGAACCTACGTTGGGCAAGGCACAAAAGTACTGCTGGCCATTTAAAGATTTGAATTTGGCACCATTGGACGCTG
The DNA here is from genome assembly GCA_038501925.1 of Xenopus petersii. Lineage (NCBI taxonomy): Eukaryota > Metazoa > Chordata > Amphibia > Anura > Pipidae > Xenopus > Xenopus petersii. The sequence continues at coordinate 65,581,170 of CM076675.1, forward strand.
GCAAATCAGCGCCTGCGCAATCGCGCCAGCGTGACTGTCCCTTTAATTCCAGCGCATGCACGCCGCGCGCTCCATAGGAGCCGGCACCTGAGGCCTAGCCGCATCGGCGGCGGAGAAGTGAGACGGGCGTCCCCGCCGTCCCCTAGGTAAGTATCTTACCATGAGCCACATGTCTGCTCATATTTGAGCCAATAAAGTACACCTATAAATTTTACACAAATTACAGTGTGCTGCAGTAATTTGGATTTCTAGGAGCCTATAACTTAGTCAGGATCCGAGAGGGAGACGAATGGCTTTTCGGACAAGGAAATGGCACTTTGATTATTTAGTTATGCTGTTTGGCCTATGCATTGCCACAGCCATTTTTCAACATTGTGTTATTGATGTTTTTTGAGACTTTCTGGATATTTTCATCATAATTTACCTGGACGATATCCTTGTATTTTTCAACTCACTTTTGGAGCACCGAACCCATATGAGGAAGGTTTTTTCTCGCCTTCGCTCCCACCAACTATTTGTCAAACTTGAGAAATGCAAGTTTGATAGGGCTACCATTGAATTTTATAACAAAGATTTCATCCTTCCGGAACATCCTGCATCCTGTGGCAATTTTCTCAAGAAAATCAAATAAATTGGAAGATAACTACGATGTTGCTGATTGTGACCTCCTTGCTATTAAACTTTCACTTGAGGATTGGAGGTATTTATTTGAAGACTATAGTCATCCAATTCTAATTTTTACAGAACAACAGACTACTAACTAACCAATATAACTAATTTTGTCCCACTTCCCAAGCTTCCCTCTGCTGCTCATACTGCTGAGGTTTTTATTAAGGAAGTAGTCTGGCTTCATGGAGTTCCCAATGAAATTATTTCCAATAGGGGAGTTCAATTCACTTCCCACTTTTGGAGATCTCTATGTAAAGCATTACAGATCAAGGTCTATCTTTCCTAAGCCTTCCATCCACAGTCCAATGGTTAAACAAAAAGGACTAACCAGAACCTGACCCTTTAACAATATCTCAGATGTTTCTCATCCTACCGCTAGAATGATTGGGTCTACTTGTTGCCACTTGCAAAATTTGCCTACAACAATAATAATCATTTGTCCACTCAGCAATCACTTTTCTTCACTAATTATGGATTTGCATTCTGTCACTTTCCCCCATCCTTCTCCAGGATTTCAGTTCCTGCAGTGCAAGACCAGCTAACATTTCTAAAGGATCATTTTAAGACTCTGCAGGACGCTATGGGGCAGATTTATCAAGGGTCGAAGTGAAATTGAGGGAATAAAAAATTCAAAATTCAAAGTAATTTTTGGATACCATCGAATAGGCTACTATGACTTCGACCTTCGATTTGAAGTAAAATCGTTTGACTATTCGACCATTCGATAATCGAAGTACTGTCTCTTTAAAAAACTTCGACTTCAATACTTCACCAACTTAAACCTGCCGAAGTGCTATGTTAGCCTATGGGGACCTTCCAGAGTGAAAAAATCGTTTGAATCGTACGATTCAAAGTACTATCGGAGTACGATCGTATGATCGTACTACGATCAGAATACGATCGTATGATGCAAAAAAATCCTACCAATTCGACTTCGAATTTCATAGTATTTTCCACTTCGAAATTCGACCCTTGATAAATCTGCCCCTATGATTTCGGGCTCAACAGAACTTTAAAGTTCATGCAGATAAGAAGAACAATAGAGACCCTGAATTCAAAATGGGAGCTAGGGTATAGCTTTCCTCTAGAAATTTGAAGTTATGCTGCCCAACCAAGAATCTTGGTACTCACTTTTTGAGACCTTTTGAAATTATTAAGCAAATCAATCTAGTGGCCTTCCAATTGAAACTTCCTCAGTCTTGGCAAATCCATCCAGTGTTCCACTCAGCCTTACTTTAGCCTGTGATTGCCAACCCCTTTGATGGCCATTCTCCTGTTCCACCTCCACTTGTTTTAGTCGATTATCAAGAAGAGTTTAAGGTGGAAGACATTTTGAACCACAGAATCAGGGGTAAACAGCATCAATATTTGGTGAGATGGAGAGGTTACGGTCCTGAGGAGGATTCTTGGGAACCATCAAGTAATATTCATGCTCCTAAACTTCTATAAAAGTTCGATAAGAAGTATCACTTCCGGTCCACAGTTCGCACCTAGAGGCCACTCTTTGGGGAATTAATTTTAATTAAATTAAAACACTGTTATATGAAAAAAAACTCTTTAGAAACATATTATAGATCATTTTGTATATCCAACTGGAAAATAACGGATGAGAAAAAAATAACCGATGTATTATTTTAAAAAAAGGGAACATTTCTAAACTATTAGTTAGTTAAACTATTATTAATAAAAAGCATGGAGACTCTTATGGAATCTTTAAAAAAAAACACATATTTATTTATTTATATCTTCTATTCCACTTCTCAGAAAAAAAATGTAATTTTAATAGACAGATGCCATTGCAATCCATCACAATCCATTTATTATCATAGTAGGCTTCCAAAACACATCTGATTGACAGAGAAGAATTGATTAACCAATTTTTTCTTTTGTTAGACAATTGCCAGTGAAATGTGCTTATAGATACAGACATCTATCTTAGTGACTTTATAGTATCCGCATGCTGATCTTTAATTTAAATTATACAAAACTTCTCTTCGTAGCAAACAAGTCTAAACCATTTACAGTACTGATACACTGCTTATATCGCATAGCTTAGTACTTTGCAAAAACACGGAACCGCAAATCCAATAAAATTGCAAATTTCACTGTATTTCACAATATCCTAAATAAACATGAACAGCATGCATTTTTCTTTCTGGCATCAAATATTAATCTGTCCGTGGTTGGAAATGCGCTTTCCATCTTGTGTGTGCTCACATTGAGTAAACACTTGGAAGATTGCTATTCCAGACCTTTCATTCTCTCCCAGAGTCAAGAGCATGACAAATTCTTCTTCTAATTACACCTGCCACTGTTTGCCTTCTAATACTGTAAATCCTCCATCACATTTTTTTTTTAAATTCAGGATTAGCTTCCTTTGCTGTCATACAAATGACTAAGGTACAGGATACTGTTAGCAATGTAGATTATAAATGTTTAGTTTTGGAGCTCTAGTTTCTAATAAATCTTATTATTTCTTAAAACAGAAACATATTTTCAAATATAGCTGTTTTTTCAGAGGTTTTAACTGATTTTTAGTGTTCTGAAATATCCAAATGCAATTGTTGCTACTTTCAACTCTTACAACTGTCCTGGCAAACAATATGGTAATAAAATGTTTTTTAACATTGTAATGCACAGAAGACTTTGTTTTTGTGGGGTTACTACTATACAAGTGTGCCTATAGCCATGAAAGTCACAAGTAAAAAAAGGAAGCTAATTCCTAAACACAGAGCTTGCTTCCCTGGGGAAGTTAAAACTGTGGATGGGGGGCTAGTCTGTAGACTATACAGTAAATTTGGAGCATGCACTGTATTTGTTTTGTGTATTCCATTAAGTATATTGTAGTAGGCAAACTAGTTTTAATAGATTTTTTCTCTGCATCCTTGACGTGAGCAAGTATTGAATGCCAAACTGAACTTGAAATATTAACATTTTGATCATATGATCCTTTTGTTTGAATTTCTAGGTGATCTTTACTGTAATTTTTGCATTTTGAAATAAGTTGCATGTACATTTTCACTGCAATGCAATGCTGCTTCGCCACAATGCAGTGCTGCATGCTTGAGTGAATGTGCTGTGACTCAGGGGCACTATTTAAACGCATTCTGCAGATACCCATTCTGTTGGTACCACACATGGTTCCTGTCGCCTTTCTGGTTTGACATCAACCTACTCCTCAACCTCCAGCCACCAGCCTTAACCTTTGGCCTGTTAGCCCCTCCATTTTGTCTACTGTCATGAGTTGTGTAGAGTCAAATACTACTGTCTCTCTTTCACCAACTACCTCTCTGTCTCTGTGGAGAGCTGTTTTATGCAGCCTTTACCAGCCGTTAGTAAATTATTGGCAAAGCCTATTACTACTCTTTAAAACCAACATTGTACATTAGTGGGGCCTGAAATGGATTGGACACCTCTCTAACAAGAAAGGGCATACAATGTTTTAGTTGCCCACTGAGATTGAAATTGCCTGGAACACTACCACAATTGCCCCTTTATGTCATTGACCCCAATAAAAATGATTTAACTAGTGAAAAAGATAAGGTAGAAGCCAAAAACTGAATTTTGGGAACCAAATATCAGCACACAGAACAGGATTAATTTTAAATAAATATTCCACTCTTAACTAATAATTGCTTTAAAAAAAAAAAAAGAGACTGTAATAGTGGAAATAAATACACATGAATCCAAGGCTGAATACGAGAAATACAATAATATGCATTGCAACTGGAAGGGAAGATTAAACAAAAGTCAAGACAAATAAAAAAAACCTAGGAAAAGGTAGGCTTTGCAAGAAATCAATAAATTGGTCATTTGATCTAATAGAAAGTAATTAAAATTCTGAGCACATTATTAAAGGAGGATTTAAAATTCACTAATCTTTAGCCTTTGGTAGCATTGAAAATATCTTATCTGAGAGATACAATTGGATTACATGTTGTGGATCAATGATTTTAGATTACATGTGTTGTAACTGTTTTTAATCCTGGAATACCATACAAGTAAGGGAAGGATGTGGTTACACATATACAGTGATTACAGCACACATTTCTCTCAAAATCTAAAATTAAGTTTTGGTTAGTTGTTTTCAATATACTAATGAATAATTACCTTCTATTTAAATATATTGTATTTTAAGTGGGATGGACTTTCTTGAGTTCACTTTTTCAACTTTGCACTAGTGTGGCATTATGAACAATATTTTACAGACTACATCATAAATTATATTTGACCATATTTTTTGTATAAGCAGTGTTCGGATCAAACATAGATCATAAGAGATCAATTTAAATCCAGGCAGAGTAGAGTGAAATTTTGTTTTCTGTAATATGAAAATAAAAGCTGTGTTTTAAACTTAAACCTTCATACAAGTTGGGCAGTACTGTACTAGTGACCTTACAGGTTGTGTGACAATCTTAATTGTCTAGTAGCTGGCCCATTGTATGTGTTATTAGAATTAGAATTTTACATTCTAATTACTCATTGGTCAATAGCTTACAATTGACACTTGGTACTATTTGACTTCTCCTCCCTTCATTCAAAGCATTCTGCTGTCTGCCATTTTCATGGTCTTCTGCTAAGTTCTCCTAAACAGCTTCCTTTTTTATTTTAAAGTCATTTGAACATTTAGCAAGACTTTCAACTACCTCTTTGGTGTCCAAATGCCAGGTTTAATTTAATCATGTTCAAGCAGCTAAAATTGACAGTAAAGGGGTGTTAAAATATAAATACATGCAGGCAGAATTACCTAAAGGAAGATATTGTATTAATGAACCCATGTATCCATAGTTTGTAGATAGGATAAATTAAGAACACTGTACAGTCATGAAAATATGCTGAATACATTGAATTTCTTGATAAATGTGTGTTTTAAAGACCACAATTCTACTCTCTGACAACCTGCAGTCTATAAATTGTGCTACTGAGGTTCATAAGTTAAGTTCTTATCATTTCTTACCTATTACATTCTCTGCAGCTTTATTGATTTAAAAGAGACGTGAAGAGAATGGTAGATCACCATACCAACTATTCTGTAGTTGAAATCAGCTGTGGTTTTGAAATGATGTTGCTTTAGCAAATGATAATATAGGTTACAAATAGTAGCATAAATTAAATTTATGTCTTTGCTGGTTATGTTTTGACTTCCAGTACTGCTGTTAATATTTTAAATTGTAATAACTTTTATATTTAAAGGGATTGACAAATCACATTTTAGATTTACATTGCCTATGATTAAGATTTTCTCTGCAGCCTCTCTTAATATAAAGAATGGGTATTATCTATATATTATATAAATGTCACCTAGAATACAATTTGTAAAGGTTTACTGTCATACAGTATAATACCACACTGTTTAAGTTGCCTGTATGAATGCCACAGTGACTATAGTATATTAATATGGGTCATCTGAACCAGGCTGCAAGTTGGCCATTGTGAGTAAAGTCAAGCAAGCTGGGCTAATCTGTAACTGAGCCATTGTCAATACAGTAAATAAATGTAGGCCAGCTAAAATAAAATATTTCAGATCCCAGCAAGATTCCATGCCATAACCCGAAAGAAAATACTTTACCCAAAAAATTCAACCCAAGTGGTTGTAAAATATACAGTATTAAACTCAAGCTGTGCACAATCTCCAAAAATGGTCAACCATCCATTGCCCCTTCCCTACTCTCAGGATAGAAAGAAATGGATGTTGTATTCCCTTCAGGCTTTGCTCTCCAGTTATTGTTTCCCCTATATATAACCCCTCAATCCCCTCCTACCTACAACCCCCTTAGAACTACAACTCCCATTAACCTACCACCACATTCCCTGTCCCTACTTATCCCCCATCATTGACCCCCACCCCTCCACCTGTCCCAGGCTCGCTTTTTTGAGGCTACTTTAGTTTGCAATTGTAGGAGAGTGGTATACACTTGTCTCTCCTCTGTATTGTTTCTGTGCAAGGAGGGGGAGGAGCCCCACCCTCTGTCAGCTGACAGGAAGGAAGAGGGGGAGAGAGAAAGTACTGCTGGGAGAGAGAAAGGGCTGCTGGGAGAGAGAAGCAGCAGAGTACAAGCAAAGTGTGCATGCTCCCAGAGTTTCTGTGTGGGAAACTTAGTAAGGAACCCCAGTGGCACAAAAGTGCATTCTCATTAGGGTGGGGAAGGAAAGGGGTCCTTGTCAGGGCTCTGAACAGCAAAGTGTGCTCTTTTCAGGGCACGGAAAGCCAAAGGGAGTCCTTCTCTTTGAAGCAACTGCCACCAGGGCCGCCATTAGAAATCACGGGGCCCTGTACAACAAAATTTTTGGGGCCCCCTGGGCCCCGCCCACACTGACGACCAAGCTCCACCCCATTTCCCGCCCACTCCACATCGCAGTTAAAAGACCACACAGACATCAGCGCTAAAAAAGTAACCCCCCCACACAAGCTGTAAAAAGCTATTGATGGTCAGGGCCCCCTTATAAAAAATTGAATTAAAAATTTTTTTTTTAAAAAAAACATTGGTGGCAGGGGCCCCCTTATAAGTTAAAAAAAACTTGGGGCCCCAACAAAAAAAAATGTAAAAAAAACTAAAAATAAACAAACATTGGTGGCAGGGGCCCCCTTATAAGTTAAAAACAAATTGGGGCCCCAAAAAAAAATTTGAAAAAAAAAAAACTGGTGGCAGGGGCCCCCTTACAAGTTAAAAACAAATTGGGGCCCCAAAAAAAATTAAAAAAAAAAAAAAAATTTTTTTTGAAAAAAAAAAAAACATTGGCGTCAGGGGCCCCTTACGAGTTAAAAAAAAAATTGGGGCCCCAAAAAAAACATGTTTTAAAAAAAAAAGATTGGTTGCAGGGGCCTATAGAATATTAAAATAATACATTGGTGGCCAGGAGATTAAAAAAAAAAAAATACACAAACTGGTGTTCAGTAGAATTGAACTCACGGCTTCAGTACTTCAACTTCACCTCCTTTCGTGACTTCGGGTCTTTTCACTGCTTCAGGACTTCGGCTTCGGCTGTTTTCGTGACTTCGGGTCTTTGCGCTGCTTCAGGACTTCGGCTGTTTTCGTGACTTCGGCTTTTTCCGTGACTTCGGGTCTTTTCGGTGCATCGGCTTCGGCTTTTCGGCACTTCCGCATTCAGCAGCACAGAGGCAAGACGTACGGCTCGGGCGCTCGTAAGGGGGGCCCGGATCTTCAAAAAATGCAGCGCTGCCGGGCCCCCCTTCATGCCCGGGCCCGGTACGCTTGTCCCCCCTGTCCCCCCCTGATGGCGGCCCTGACTGCCACATAAGTGTGAATTTCCCTCAGCAGTTCAGAGATCACTAGCTGCATTAATTAAGTGAAGATACTCCTAACTGGCAGGCTACCTGTATCACTGGAATTTAAAGGTATAGTCTCCTGCCAAATAAATCCATCAACATTTCCACTGTGTATGTGTATTGCAGGTCAGAGAAGTTCCCAGGGAGGGGTATTACAGTTCAGCCTGTTCTGACCCTGGGTGGAGGTACCCAGTGTACCTGATCTCCCATATAGTGGAGGCACAGGACTCCTGTAGCGCACACGCAACTAAATGCATGCTAGTAGCAGTAGCAGAAGAGGGCTATATAATATTTCCATAAAGTTAGTTCTTCAGTATTAAGAAAAGTAAGTCAATTATATTAGTGTGACATTATGCATCCCATCTTAAAGCCTAAAATAGAATAAGGCTAGAAATGCTGTATTTTGTATAGTAAACATGAACTTACTGCATCACAAGCCTAATCAAACAAATTATTTATGCTTTCAAAGTTGGCCAGGGGGGTCACCATCTTGTAACATTGTTAAACATCTTTGCAAGACCAAGACTGTGCACATGCTCAGTGTGGTCTGCGCTGCTTAGGGATTGTCATAAATTATCAAAACAGCACAAGTCAAATAATATCTGCCAGAAGCCAATACAGCAAGACTGATTAATAATCAGAATATGCAGACTGCACTGGGACCTGTGTTGTCATGTAATCTAATGTGGATTTTATAGTTTATGTATTGTTTAATACAAACTTTCTCCAACTCTGCAGAACCAGTAGCTGCAGCAAAATAATCCTCCAAATAGAATCCCAGTTTATCTGTTTAAATCTGGCTCCATGATATTTGTCCCTGCAGTTGGAGTTGGATCCAATGCAAATCCCTGCACAGTTGCTGTGTCACGGTCGGCACCCTGGTCTCGGCTCGTGCTTCACCAGTAGTGTGACCGCCTTTGGGCCTCGGGAGGAGCCCTCTCCTTACTTGGATGCCACCTGGACTTAAACGAAAGGTGCAAGATGAGGGTTCTGGATAGACAGAGGGGCACGACTAAAAAGCAAAGTCTTTGGATAGAAGATCGTAGTACAAGGCGTTAACCGAAAGAGTAGTCAAATCAGGCCGGGTCGAGGCAGGCAGAGAATACGTTATCAAGCAGGCAAGGGTCAAACCAGGAAGTCAATCAGAAGGGATTCAGTAGAAGGGGTAGTCGGTATACAGGCCAGGGTCAGGATCCAGAGGTCCGAATAGTCAAAAGCCAGGCAGGGGTCACAACAGGAATCAAACAGGTTCAGGATACAAGATAGCAAGAAGCTCAAAAGCACCAGGTATAAACCTATCGCGGGCAAGGTCCCACAGCCCTAATGGGCTTTAAATAGTGTTTGAATTTCGCGCCACTGCGCGGTGACGTCACTACGTCAGCGCGCCTGTGCCTTTTATTTACCCAAGAGCGCACCGCGCGCGCCTAAGATGCCGGCGCCTGCGGCCTAACCAAAGCCGTTCGTTGCGGCAGGCGTCCCCGCCAAGGGGGCGGCAAGCGGCCTTGCAGTCCCCCCACTAGACCACCAGGTAAGTTCCTCAGATTACCCCCCTCTCTAGGGGGGGCCACTGGACCCCCACGCTTACCGGGAAACTTAGTATGATATTGTTTCCTGAGGCGGTCAGCCTTGATGTCCTCTACTGAGACCCAAGAGTTTTCCTCAAGACCGAAGCCCTTCCACCTGGTAAGATATTGTAACTTACCCCTCACAAGGCGGGAGTCGAGGAACTCTTGGATCTCATACTCAGGCTGACCTTCAACCAACACTGGGGGAGGAACAGACAGAAGACGAGAATCATTGGCAGGCTTCAACAGAGAGACATGGAAAGAATTATAAATTTTGAAATTAGGAGTTAACTGAAGACGGACATAAGATGGATTAATTACTGCAATGATGGGGTATGGACCAATGAACCTAGGACTCAGTTTAGGAGAGGGAACCTTCAACTTGATACTTAGTCGACAACCATACTAAATCTCCCACCTTGTACTGGGGTGCTTCCCTACGGGATTGGTCAGCAGCTCTTTTCTGAGCTAGGGAAGCTGCAGATAACGAACTATGAACTTGAGACCAAATTTCGGATAAATTTCAGGACAGAAGAATTGGCAGAGGGTACAGGGGAATTAGAGTCAGAAACAAGAAAATGCCTTGGGATGCAAACCATAAACAACAAAGAAAGGAGACTCCCCTGAGGAGGAATGGGTAGCATTATTGTATGCAAATTCTGCCCAGGGTAGCAGTTCAGACCATGTGGACTGGTTATCGGACACATAGCATCTGAGATACTGCTCAAGGGATTGGTTCACCCTTTCGGTTTGACCGTTAGTTTGGGGGTGATATGCAGTGGAAAAGGATAACTCAATCCCTACTAAAGAACATAAAGCATGCCAAAACTTTGAGACAAACTGAACCCCCCTGTCAGAAACAATATTTTCAGGAAAACCATGTAACTTAAAAATGTGAGTAATGGACAGATCAGCCAAGGTTTTAGCAGAAGGGAGGTGTGGAAGGGAAATAAAATGACCCATCTTACTGAACCTATCCACCACCACCCAAATCACAGTCTTCCCTTGGGAAGAGGGCAAGTCTATAATGAAGTCCATCGAAAGATGGGTCCAAGGTTTCACAGGAATTGGTAAAGGCATTAACAGACCCTGGGAAGAGTTATGAGATGATTTTGACCGTTGGCAGATAGGACAGGAGTTAACAAAGGCCTTTGCATCCTGTTTGAAGGAAGGCCACCAGACATAACGGGATAACAGAGACACCGTCTTAGAAATGCCAGGATGCCCCGCCATCCTAGAATCGTGAACCTCCTTCAATACTTGTTCCCTTAACTCCTGTGGAACGAACAGCCTCCCAGAGGGAGTATCCACCAGAGCAGATGATTGTACAGGGGACAATAAAGAGGAAAGGTCAGATTCAAGTGCTGCTACAATTACCTCCTTGGGGATGATGGGGATGCACTTGGTAGACTCAGAGGAATCGGACTCGAAGCTTCTAGAGAGTGCATCCGCTTTTGTACTCTTGGAACCAGGCCTAAACGTTAAAGAAAAATTGAACCTAGTGAAAAACAGTGCCCATCTAGCTTGCCTAGGATTTAGTCACTTGGCCGACTCAATGTACAAAAGATTCTTATGATCAGTAAAAACCGTGATCATGTGTTTTGCTCCCTCCAGCAGATGCCGCCATTCCTCAAAGGCCCATTTAACAGCCAATAATTCTCTATTCCCAATATCATAGTTGATTTCAGCAGGAGAAAATTTCTTAGAGAAGAATGCACAGGGATGCACCTTGTTGGTTGTTGGATGCCTTTGAGAAAGGACTGCCCCTGCCCCAACTTCAGAAGCATCTACCTCTATTATAAAAGGAAGTGCAGTGTCGGGGTGTCGAAGAATTGGGGCAGAACTGAATTCCTTCTTGAGGAAATCAAAAGCTTGTACCGCTTCAGGAGGCCAGATGCTGGGGTCAGCACCCTTCTTAGTCAAATCAGTAATGGGGGCCACAATTAAGGAAAATTTTTTAATAAACTGACGATAGTAATTTGCAGACCCCAGGAACCTTTGGGTAGCCCGTAATGATTGGGGTTGGGTCCAATCCAGTACAGCTCTCACCTTGCCTGGATCCATTTCAAGACCCTTGCTGGAAATATTAAACCCTAGAAACTGAACGGAAGTAACCTCAAAGATACATTTCTCCAGTTTTGCATAAAGATTATTCTCCCTGAGTCTGCACAAGACTTGATGAACATGATTTCTATGTTCACCCAAATTAGAGGAGAAAATTAAAATATCGTCAAGATAGACCACTACGAATATCCCCAGCAGGTCCCGAAAGATGTCGTTGACAAATTCTTGGAACACGGCGGGTGCGTTACAGAGACCAAAGGGCATTACAAGATATTCATAGTGGCCATCCCTGGTGTTAAATGCAGTCTTCCACTCATCCCCTTCCCTAATACGTATGAGATTATAGGCGCCCCTAAAATCTAGCTTAGAATAGATCTTAGCACCCTTAACCTGGTCAAACAATTCAGAGATAAACAGGAGGGGCTAGCGGTTTTTTATGGTGATCTTATTGAGACTCCCATAATCTATACAGGGGCGTAGACCACCATCTTTCTTTCCAACAAAGAAAAAACCCGCCCCCGCAGGGGAACTAGAAGGCCTTATGAACCCTCTTTCAAGGTTGTCCTTTATATACTCTTTCATTGCCTGGGCCTCCGGCAAGGAAAGAGGGTATGTTCTACCCCGAGGGGGAATAGACCCAGGAATTAGATCTATAGAGCAATCAAACTGCCTGTGTGGAGGTAGGGTTTCTGCAGCTTTCTTAGAAAATACATCAGCATATTCAGCATATGCTGCAGGTAAACCTTCTAAAGAAGTGGTTGCCACCACCTGAGGAATACATGAACCACCACACTTAAGACCCCATTGCAGAATCTTCCCCGATACCCAGTCAATATGAGGATTATGGGTCTGAAGCCAAGGTAACCCCAAAATAAGAGGAGAAGACGCACCCTCAATGATAAAAAGGGCTAACCTCTCACTGTGATGATTATTAGAGCACATAGAAAGGGACACAGATTTTTTAGTTACCAGGCCTGACCCTTAGAGTTTTTTTATCAACTGCCAAAATACTCATAGGAGGAATTAGGGGGATTAAGGGAATACCAAATTTTGCTGCAAAAGTGACATCCAGAAAATTTCTCTCCGCCCCTGAATCCACAAAAGTGGACACCCTGACAGAGCCCATAGGCCAGGTGAGTTTAACAGGTATCAAAATCCTAGAGGTAGACTGGGGAGAGGAAACTTGTGCACCCAAATGGAGCTCCCCTTCTCCATTTAGGCTTGGAAGTTTCCCGGCCTCTTAGGACATAAATTCAGGAAATGACCCTTCTCCCCACAGTAAATGTAAAGACCAAGGGAATGCCTGCAAGTTTTTTCCTCAGGGGTTAGATGGGATATGCCCAATTGCATAGGTTCCTACTGAGGTTGAACCATGGAAGGGTTAGGGGACTTAACATTGGACACCATATTAGAAAAGTTATACTTAACATTGGTAAACCCAGAATGCAAAGGAGAACCCCTTTCACCCCTTCTTTCCCTCTGCCTCCTATCTACCTGGATGGCAAGTGACATGAGATCATCCAGCTTGGAGGATAAAGGGTAATTTACCAAGCTATCTTTGACAGAATCAGACAGCCCAATACGGAACTGGCTGCGAAGGGCCATGTCGTTCCACCCAGTCTCCACTGCCCACCAGCAGAACTCGGTGCAATACACCTCCGCATCCCGTTTCCCCTGGCGCAATTTACGAATCGCGGAGTCGGCAGAAGATGCACGATCCGGGTCATCAAAAAGTACAGCCATAGTTTTAAAAAATGAACCAAGGGAAAAACGGGCAGGATCTGAGAGGGGCAATCTGAAAGCCCAAACTTGTGTTTAAAACACATTTTTTAAGCAAGCAGAGTGAAATAATTAAGATAACCAGCTCTTTACAATAATAAATATTGTATTATAAATATCTCAAACACACATCTGCGTCCACTCCTCGGTGAACAAGAGATATTTTTATAGCTTTATAGCAAAACTCGGTTCTGGTGTCTGTAAAACACTACACTCTGATCACTGGTTAATTAGTCAATCAGCTGCATAAAAAATTCAGGACCACTAGGGAGTGGCACTAGTGTCAGGGGCATGGCACTAGTGCTAACATTTCCTAAGTGTTAATATTTCAAAAGGCAGTTGAACTAGGCAATGCCAAAATTCTATTGCTGCCGGCTGGGGGCATTTCCCCCAACCCTGGCCCTTACACTATCACAACCTCCTTCCCTTCAGTGTAAATTCCAGCATCACAGAACATAGTTCATCTTTCCTGTGCTCTCTGGATTGCCTGCTCTATTTGCAACAAACTCGCCGCTATTGACGGCCATTTAATCACTAACCCCCTTAAGCCTACTTGCAATTACTGAAACCTAGCATACGCCAACTGAACTGCTTCACCTGCTGCTCTGTCCTGTGGGGCCTATAATTTATTCATACTCCCAGACCTGGAAACAGAGCTACGGTGGCGTGGGATTACGACTCTATCTCAGCTGTTTTTCCACCTAATCCTTCTCTTTTCTCCTGTTTCACTTCGCACAGTTGTGATGAACCTCATGGACCAACCTCACAATTTTTTTGACAACTTTGCTGCTTGGTTCTCTAACTTCATTTCATCTGATGCATCTGATAAATGATATTAGGCGACTTTAATATACATGTTACAATCATCTTTTTTGTCACAGTGAATTTTTCACCTGTGAAATTTCACAGCAGTTTTGTGAAACAGTTCGCAGGTGGCGAAATGAGGAAATTCATCACGAATCCATGCCTCACGAATAAATTTGCCCATCACTAGCCCTAACTAGACTAACTAATGCCCTTTTACAGCTAAAGCCAACAACCACTTCTCACTACTAATACTGCTTGATCTCTTGGCTGCATTTGACATTGTGGATCATCCTCTCCTCAAGTACCTCCATTTAAGGGGCCTTCAGGACATGACCCTGTTCTGGTTTTCTTCTTACCTCATTAATCGTTCCCTCTGTGTCTCTAACAAGAGTAACATCTTCCTCCCTATCTCTTTCTGTTTGGGCCCTTTATTATATTCTCTCTATACTTCCTCCCTTGGAAAACTAATCAACTTTGGTTTCCAATGCCACCTCTATACTGATGATACTATAAGTTTCTATAGTATATTATATCAAAATTAATATAAATTAATAATAATATATCAATATTAATAATATACCTCAACCCACTTACTAGGGTTTCTGGTTCTTTTGAGCAAGCAGACAATGAATCCACACCAATGAGCGTATATTAAAGGGATGTATTGTAAAATAAATCAATTGATTGTTCTACATAAATGATTATACTTAGACGAAACAATAATTACAATATTTACAGTTACCCAAGTCTACATTGTTGTTACCAAAAAGTAGGGGAATAGAGTTCAGCTTCATCTCTGCCTTCCCCTTTGGTCTTCATTCCTCACATGTTGTCTTGTCCCAGGCTCCTCTGGCTTCTCCAGCTCTCTAGCTGCCTCCTCTCAGCTGCCCAGCTCCCCTCTCTACTGCCCAACCCCTTCACATGTTGTCTAGTGTTCTTTTATCCTGGGTTCTCACCTGCCCCCACAGAAACCCTCCCAACTGCCAAGATGCTGTGATAAACCCCCAACATGCCTACATCCTGTTGAGCAAGTTTTTACAATCAGTTTTATGGTCCCCACAGCAGACATAGGCCTTAGGAATCACAGGATGATAATCAGGGTTTCATGTAAGTTCCCTGAACAACAGCTTTCATATGAAATAACAAAATCAAGATGGCAATTTCTTACAAATCCCCACCTAGAGGGCGAAGGACTTCACAAGGAAAGAGCCCTCTAAATTAACAAAAATCATAACATTGCCAATGCAGGGACACCCATTAATACACTGTTACTGTATGTATTGGAGCTGAAAGTGATAGGATTATTGAGACCCAAATGATATAACACTCACAAATATTTTAAATTTGGGATACCGTGAGTTGAATTTGACCCTAATTACACAAACACTCACAGTTGTTCATACTCATAATGTATAACCCTTCAGCCAGTTATGAGCCCACACCCCAACTTTTAGAGATTTAATATCCAGCTTATTGTGCTGCTTTGTCTGTGCCCCACTTACCACCTGACCCTGCTCCACCCAGGTCTGGGCTGGATCCCATCTTAGGCCTCTACTTTTAACAAACCATGGTCTTTGCATTTTGGTGTTTGCAACACCCAACACATTTCTGCTTACCACAGTTTTCATATTAAAGAGACCACACAGGGAAAACATTTTATTATTTTAGGGTAGGGTGTAATGTCTGTGGCACATTTTATTAATCAGCATAGCTGGAAAGAGCACCTCAATTCAGCAATAGGGATGTCGCGAACTGTTCGCCGGCGAACATCGACTGTTCGCGCACGTCGCGCGACGTTCGCCATTTTGGGTTCGCCTTACCTGGCGCTTTTTTTTGACCTCTCACCCCAGACCAGCAGATACATGGCAGCCAATCAGGAAGCTCTTCCTCCTGGACCACCCCCACACCCCCTGGACCACTCCCCTTCCATACATAAACTGAAGCCCTGCAGCGTTTTTTCATTCTGCCTGTGTGTGCTTGCAAGAGCTAGTGTAGGGAGAGAGCTGTTACTGATTTCACTGATTTCTTTGAGGGACAGTTGATAGTAAGTTTGCTGGCTAGTAATCTACTTGATACTGCTCTGTATTGGAGGGACAGAAGTCTGCAGGGATTTGAGGGACATTTTAGGTTAGGTAGCTTTGCTGGCTAGTAATCTACCTTCTACTGCAGTGCTCTGTATGTAGCTGCCTGCTGTGGGCACTGATCTCTTCTGATCTCATCTGCTGACTGCTGTAATAACCCAATAGTCCATGTAAGGACTGCTTTTATTTTCTTTTTTGTTGTTTTACTTTGCTACTATAACAGCCCAGTGCTATTAGTCTAGCTGTGTTGGGGAGTGGGACTGGTGTGCTGCTGTGCTGCTCCTAGTAGTTCAGCAGCAGCAACCCGAGAATTTTTTTTTTTTTAATATACATATATTTTTTTTTTCTTTTACTTATCTTACTGTTCTTTAACGTGTACAGTGCTGTTGCTGTTCTTCATAGTAGTGCACCAATAGTAGTGCACTTGCAGGCATTATTTGCCCAGTGTGTTCTTCAAATAACAACCATCTAGCTGTGTGAGCTTGTTCACATTCTGTCTAAATATCAATAATAATACCGTCTCCAGAAACACCACCCGAGTGACGTTTTTCAGGCAGCAATAATATATTCCGTATCCACTGCTGTAGTAGTGTATACGTTGACCTTGTAGGCCTTGTTTGCCCAGTGTGTTCTTCATTTTCAAACAACTCCCATCTAGCTGTGTGAGCTTGTTCACATTCTGTCTAAATATCAATAATAATACCGTCTCTAGAAACACCACCCGAGTGACGTTTTTCAGGCAGCAATAATATATTCCGTATCCACTGCTGTAGTAGTGTATACGTTGACCTTGTAGGCCTTGTTTGCCCAGTGTGTTCTTCATTTTCAAACAACTCCCATCTAGCTGTGTGAGCTTGTTCACATTCTGTCTAAATATCAATAATAATACCATCTCTAGAAACACCACCCGAGTGACGTTTTTCAGGCAGCAATAATATATTCCGTATCCACTGCTGTAGTAGTGTATACGTTGACCTTGTAGGCCTTGTTTGCCCAGTGTGTTCTTCATTTTCAAACAACTCCCATCTAGCTGTGTGAGCTTGTTCACATTCTGTCTAAATATCAATAATAATACCGTCTCCAGAAACACCACCCGAGTGACATTTTTCAGGCAGCAATAATATATTCCGTATCCACTGCGGTAGTAGTGTATACGTTGACCTTGTAGGCCTTGTTTGCCCAGTGTGTTCTTCATTTTCAAACAACTCCCATCTAGCTGTGTGAGCTTGTTCACATTCTGTCTAAATATCAATAATAATACCGTCTCCAGAAACACCACCCGAGTAACGTTTTTCAGGCAGCAATAATATATTCCGTATCCACTGCTGTAGAAGTGTATACGTTGACCTTGCAGGCATTGTTTCAATTTGTTTGCCCAGTGTGTTCTTCATTTTCAAACAACTGCCATCTAGCTGTGTGAGCTTGTTCACATTCTGTCTAAATATCAATAATAATACCATCTCCAGAAACACCACCCGAGTGACGTTTTTCAGGCAGCAATAATATATTCTGTATCCACTGCTGTAGTAGTGTATACGTTGACCTTGTAGGCCTTGTTTGCCCAGTGTGTTCTTCATTTTCAAACAACTCCCATCTAGCTGTGTGAGCTTGTTCACATTCTGTCTAAATATCAATAATAATACCGTCTCCAGAAACACCACCCGAGTAACGTTTTTCAGGCAGCAATAATATATTCCATATCCACTGCTGTAGAAGTGTATACGTTGACCTTGCAGGCATTGTTTCAATTTGTTTGCCCAGTGTGTTCTTCATTTTCAAACAACTGCCATCTAGCTGTGTGAGCTTGTTCACATTCTGTCTAAATATCAATAATAATACCGTCTCCAGAAACACCACCCGAGTGACGTTTTTCAAGCAGCAATAATATATTCCGTATGCACTGCTGTAGAAGTGTATACGTTGACCTTGCAGGCATTGTTTCAATTTGTTTGCCCAGTGTGTTCTTCATTTTCAAACAACTGCCATCTAGCTGTGTGAGCTTGTTCACATTCTGTCTAAATATCAATAATAATACCGTCTCCAGAAACACCACCCGAGTGACGTTTTTCAAGCAGCAATAATATATTCCGTATCCACTGCTGTAGTAGTGTATACGTTGAACTTGTAGGCCTTGTTTGCCCAGTGTGTTCTTCATTTTCAAACAACTCCCATCTAGCTGTGTGAGCTTGTTCACATTCTGTCTAAATATCAATAATAATACCGTCTCCAGAAACACCACCCGAGTGACGTTTTTAAGCAGCAATAATATATTCCGTATCCACTGCTGTAGTAGTGTATACGTTGACCTTGTAGGCCTTGTTTACCCAGTGTGTTCTTCATTTTCAAACAACTGCCATCTAGCTGTGTGAGCTTGTTCACATTCTGTCTAAATATCAATAATAATACCGTCTCCAGAAACACCACCTGAGTTGTTGTTGTTGTTTTAAAAATAATGCCAGGCAAAGGCAGGCCGCCACGCAGAGGCACTAGGGGCCGTGCTGCTATGCTATCCTGTGGCCCTAGGAAATTGCCCAGTTTTAAAAAGGCAATGACCCTGAACTCCCAAAATGCTGAAGAGGTAGTTGACTGGCTTACACAGCACACCCCATCCTCTACCATTTCTAACTTTATCACAACATCCTCATCCTCCACTGCTATGGGCACCCCACGTAACACTTCCTCCACCACCGGCGCCCCTTCTTCACTGGAGTCAGAGGAGTTATTTTCACATGAGTTTCTTGAACTGAGTGATGCGCAACCATTATTGGCAGAAGAAGATGAAGGAGATGAGGACGTTACACCAGATTTAATTCTGGCAGAGAACACAACAGAGATGGACATAATGAGTGATGAGGAGGTCTCCGCTGCTGCTTCCTTCTGTGAGCTGTCAGAAGAAATTGATGCATCTGAGGAGAATGAGGATGAGGAAATTGATGTTTTGTGGGTGCCCAGTAGAAGAGAGCAAGAGGAGGATAGTTCAGATGGAGAGACGGAGAGTCAGAGAGGCAGGAGGAGAATAAGACTTAGAAGAAGCAGGGAGGACAGCTCGCAGGGAACAGTAGGGCAACAACATGTATCGGCACCTGTGGTCAGCCGGCCAACGCACCCGCCATTGCCGCCAACGCCGCCAACTTCTACTGTTACCGACAGATTGCCAGCTTCAAAAAGGTCAGCAGTGTGGGATTTTTTTAATGTGTGTGCCTCTGACAAAAGCGTTGTAATTTGCAATGAGTGCAGTCAGAAACTGAGTCTTGGGAAGCCCAACAGCCACATAGGTACAACTTCTATGCGAAGGCACATGAACGGCAAGCACAAAGCACTTTGGGAGCAACACCTCAAAGGCAACAGGCAAACTAAAAGCCTCCCTCCTTCTGGTCCAGCATCTTACTGCTCTACCTCTGCTGTCCTTGACCCATCTGAACCACCCTCCACTCCGCCTTCCACCTTGACCACCAGTTCCCATTCCCAGTCATCTGCCCCCAGCCAAGTTTCTGTGAGGGCCATGTTTGAGCGTAAGAAGCCAATGTCTGCGAGTCACCCCCTTGCCCAGCGTCTGACAGATGGCTTGTCCGCACTCTTAGCCCACCAGCTTTTACCATACCAGCTGGTGGACTCTGAGGCCTTCCGCAAATTTGTAGCAATTGGGACACCGCAGTGGAAGGTACCCAGCCGCAATTTTTTTTCAAAAAAGGGAATACCACACCTGTACCACCATGTGCAGAGCCAAGTCACCGCATCTCTGTCACTTAGTGTTGGGCCAAAGGTCCATATGACTACTGAAGCATGGTCCTCCAAGCATGGTCAGGGCAGGTATGTCACCTACACTGCCCACTGGGTGAACTTGGTAATGGCTGGGAAGCAAGGAATGTGTGGCTCAACAACAACAGTGGAGTTGGTGTCACCGCCACGGATTGCATGCGGTTCTGCCACCACCTCTACTCCTCCTTCGCTCTCTACCTCGTCTTCTTCCTCTTCTTCGTCCTCTGCTGCTGGGTCCTCCTCCTCCACACCTGTGCACCCCCAGCTCCCCCTAGGCTATTCGACGTGCCAGGTACGCCGTTGTCATGCTGTCTTGGGGATGACATGCCTGGAAAGCAGAAACCATACCGGATCTGTACTCCTGTCATCTCTGCAGTCACAGGCCGATCGGTGGCTGACCCCACACCAACTGAAGATCGGAAAAGTGGTGACAACGGAAGCAATTTGTTGGCAGCACTGAGACTGGGCAATTTAACACATGTGCCCTGCATGGCACATGTTCTGAATTTAATAGTCCAACGTTTTGTCTCGAAGTACCCAGGATTCCAGGACGTTCTCAGGCAGTCCAGGAAGGTGTCGGCCCATTTCAGACGGTCCTACACAGCCATGGCACGCCTTGCTGACATTCAGCAGCGGTACAACATGCCAGTCAGGCGTTTGATTTGCGACAGCCAGACTCGGTGGAATTCAACTCTCCTCATGTTGGAACGTCTGCTGCAACAACAAAGAGCCGTCAACGAATACCTGTTTGAACTGGGTGGTAGGACTGGATCTGCAGAGGTGGGGATTTTTTTACCCCGTTACTGGGTGCTTATGCGCGATGCCTGCAGGTTCATGCGCCCTTTTGAAGAGGTTACAAATATGGTCAGTCGCACCGAAGGCACCATCAGCGACCTAATACCCTTTGCTTTCTTCCTGGAGCGTGCCGTGCGACGAGTGACAGATGAGGCTGTAGACCAGCGTGACGAGGAGCAGGAAGCGCACGATTTCTGGTCGGAATCACCAGAACGAACCCAGGCACCTGCTGCAACGCAGGGAGAGGTGTCAGAAGTGGAGTCAGAGGAGGAAGGTGGCTTTGTGGAGGAGGAGGACCAACAGGAGCAGGCTTCCCAGGGGGCTAGTGGTGACCTTTTGGGGACCCCTGGTCTTGTACGTGGCTGGGGGGAGGAGACCGTGGATGATGCAGTCCTTGATAACGAGGAAGCGGAGATGTATACCTCTGCATCCAACCTTGTGAGAATGGGGTCTTTCATGCTGTCATGCCTGTTGAAGGACCCCCGTATCAAGAGGCTTAAGGAGAAGGACCTGTACTGGGTGGCAACGCTACTAGACCCTCGGTACAAGCATAAAGTGGCAGAAATGTTACCAACGTACCACAAGTCTGAAAGGATGCTGCATTTACAAACCAGCCTGCAAAACATGTTGTACAATGCTTTTAAGGGTGATGTCACTTCAGGAACTCATCAACATTCCAGGGGCAGAGGTGCCAGTAATCCTGCCACGAGCGCACCTGCAAGGACAAAGCACTTTGGCCACTCTGTAACGTCAGACATGCAAATGTTTTTCAGTCCAAGGCAGCGCCAGAACCCTTCTGGATCCACCCTCAAAGAACGCCTCGACCGGCAGGTAGCGGACTACCTGGCATTAACTGCAGATATCGACACTCTGAGGAGCGATGAACCCCTGGACTACTGGGTGCGCAGGCTTGATCTGTGGCCAGAGCTGTCACAATTTGCCATGAACCTCTTGTCTTGCCCCGCCTCAAGTGTCCTCTCAGAAAGGACCTTCAGTGCAGCAGGAGGGATTGTAACTGAGAAGAGAACTCGCCTAGGTCACAAAAGTGTGGATTACCTGACCTTTATTAAAATGAATGAGGGGTGGATCTCGGAGGGTTACTGCACGCCGGAAGACTTGTTCTGAGTTTCTGATTCTGACTCCCCATGCAGCTGTCCTTCTCTGCACGCCTCATGACTCCACACACAGCTGTCCTTAAGGGCTAGTCCACACGGGGAGATAGCGACGCGTTTGCGGTCGCAGCGACAAAGCGCCGCGACAGTCGCCGCGACCGTTTTGTATGGGCGCCTATGTAAAAACGCCTGTGCTAACCACACGAGGCGATGCGCTTTTCAACAGTCGCCTGAAAAAGCCTGGCGAGGCATTTTCAGGCGACTGTTGAAAAGCGCATCGCCTCGTGTGGTTAGCACAGGCGTTTTTACATAGGCACCCATACAAAACTGTCGCCTGCGCCGGTCGCGGCGACTGTCGCGGCGCTTTGTCGCCGCGACCGCAAACGCATTGCTATCTCCCCGTGTGGAATAGCCCTTAGCGTCCTCCTCCCTCCACCACCGTTACAAACTAGGGTGCAAACCCTACTGGTTTAATTTGAATCCAGGTAAATCCTGAGTTTTTCTGTCCTCTGTGCTTCAGTGGCTGTGACAAAAAAAAAGGAATATTTTCAGCATTTATATGGCATATTGTTTCTGGCCTCTGTGCTTCAGTGGCTGTGACAAAAAAAAAATTAATATTTTCAGCATTTATATGGCATATTGTTTCTGGCCTCTGTGCTGCAGTGGCTGCGACAAAAAAAAATTTATATTTTCAGCATTTATATGGCATATTTTTTCTGGCCTCTGTGCTTCAGTGGCTGCGACAAAAAAATGTTATATTGTTTGCATTTATATGGCATATTTTTTCTGGCCTCTGTGCTGCAGTGGCTGCGACAAAAAAAAATGAATATTTTCAGCATTTATATGGCATATTGTTTCTGGCCTCTGTGCTTCAGTGGCTGCGACAAAAAAAACATAATTTTTCAGGAAAGTACACATGCCTAATTTTTCAGGGTTCTGCAACAGTGGCAAAATCGCATCTTTTATGGTCACCGCAGGTGATCAATAAAGCAGACCAAAACTGGGCCCACACTGCAGAATCTGTGTTTTTTGGTTCGCTTCACTGTACATTGAATTACCTCTGCCTGACCGTGCACGTGCGCACAAGCACGGTGACTGCTAAACACACCACTACAGAAATATTGCCACCAACAGGACGAACATCCTGGAGGTGACAAGCTCAACTAGTAATTAACAACTATTATTTGCTCACTTGACGGTATCATTCATTAAAGCTCTTTGCGTTCTTTTGCGTTGCAGTAAGCGCCGCGTTTCATCTTTGCGTGTGAACAGGCTGTAACCTTTACACAACTTGATTGGCATGTAGACGCCGGACGTTTTAAAGCATTTTATTACACAGGTTTAGAAATGTAGTGTGATTTCTGCCCTTTACAGCACAAAACGCAGCGCTGTGTCAACAATGTATTTTTCAGATACATTTTTGCCCTTGATCCCCCTCTGGCATGCCACTGTCCAGGTCGTTGCACCCTTTAAACAACTTTAAAATAATTTTTCTGGCCAGAAATATCTTTTTTAGCTTTTAAAATTCGCCTTCCCATTGAAGTCTATGGGGTTCGCGACGTTCGCTAACCGTTCGCATTTTTGACGCAAGTTCGCGAATATGTTCGCGAACTTTTTTTCCGACGTTCGCTACATCCCTATTCAGCAATAGGTGTGTATGTAATACCAATACTGGCCTCAGGAAATTCAGAAGATACACTACACTAAAGTGTGCAGCACTATCTTGGCCAAATCACTAGTGAGATGTTTCTCGCCTTTGTCTCAGTATTTCCATATCAATTTCATGCCTTATTATCACAACCCAACAAAACAGAAATTAGCATCATTATCAGAAGAGAGATCATTTGGGACAGAACCCCCACAAGAGTTTAACAACAAAAGAACAACACAAGAAGTAAACTGCTGTCCCTCGCAGATCTGTTATGTAAATAACCCCATGCATATCAAAGTAAGACACTTGTACATTTGCATTTGCTGAAGGCTCTGGTAACTTTTAACATGTCGACTGTATATTACAGTGGTTTTTTTTTATTTGTTTGTTTTTTTTTAAACACCCCACCTTGAGAACTACAAATAATTACAAACTATAAATACAAACAACGACAGACAAACTTTGGGAAAAAAGTCAAAAGAAAAAAAAAATATAGAGTGAATACTGCTTTGATTGGGAAACACATACTGATGTTATCAAGCAGCATGCAGTCTATGTAAAAATGTTATAACCTGTTGCTGCTGAAACAAAAGTAAAACAAAAATGTCACTCAGGCAAAAATACACCAAAAATAAAATTCAAAATATGCCTCAGTGCTATTTACTCTTCTGTAGACTAAAGCAGCAACCATTTTCAAAACTCCACAGTGCAGGCAATTCTAACTATTAAAAACAAAAATATTTTAGAATTTGTTAAACCTGACTGTACCATATCAATTTAGAGGCTTTTCCTTCAGTACAAAGTAAAAAAAAACCCAAATAGATAAGGTCCTCTATAACTCTTTTTTTTTTTTTTTCATGAGATAAAAGGTGGAAGGGAATTGTTTGGAAATTCTTCTTTTTGTGATCTGCCATCCTGTTACCTGGAAAACAAACTCATAGAAGACATTAGCACCGATTTAAATGTTCGGAAAAATTACCTCCCACTAAACTTCTGGTTTGACTGAAATTTGATCTCTTTAATGTATAAAACTCAGATTTGAGACTTTCAATCTCAGTTTTAAATTTTCCCCATGCATTTTTCAGTGTAAACTTTTCTTTACTCAGCCTTTCATTCTGAGTTTTAAGAACATGGTAGGGAATCCATGTATTCCAGCTCTTGCTTTTATTTTGGAATCCCCACCTCGAGGACTTCCAACTTCCATTTCTATTGTACATATTCTTATGATTGTACGTGTTGTTAAAATTCATGGTACAATTTCTTGCTATGTGCCCCACTTTGGAACACGCATAGCATCTAAACACTTTCTTTTGTGTACAGTTTTTATCTGTACTGTACACACTTTGTTTCTCAGGGTGAGTAGCCTTTATGGCAAACACCCTATCACTGCCAGGCTGCTTCCTGGGTTGAACAGGTTTGTAAAACTGTACTTTAGGAACATCCTGCTTTTGTCCCACAGTCCTATTTTCTGTACATGTCAATGTCACTATAGGAGGCTTGGCCTGTCTACAACAATCCCCATTTAGCATTTTACCTTTGACTGCTAATTCACAATTCGTATTGCTGTCTTTTATGCATTTCACATCAGTTACATTTCTATCATTTTTAGCAGTGTTCTCTACTTTAACTGCAGAAACTGCACAATCTCTTGCTCCCAACTGAGCCTTTAACTGTTTAAGCTCAGATTTGCAATTTGAATGATCAGCCCCTGCTTTTCTGAAGGTTGCAACCAAACTTTCTGCATCCCTCAGCCTTTGTTTGAGCTGTTCATTCTCTATGCAAACCTGCTTGTACTCTGCAGTTGTTTGCTGGTTGCTAACATTAATAGCAGCAGCATTTTCTACAGAAAATTTTAGAGAATCTACTAATACATTTAAACAATGAACCTTTTCTTCAAGATTCCCTTTTTGCACAGATAAAATTTTATACTGCTCTGCTATCCAACAGGCAGCATAAACCAGTGCACCTCTACCCTTTGACTTCGACAGAGATTTGTCATGAATTGCCCTGGCCACATAATCTTGAGCCTTCGCCCATGGATCTGGAGATCCTTGCATACATTTAACAATCTGTCCTGAGCATTTGACCATAGCCATCTTTTTAGCTAAAACATCCATGATTATTTTAACAACAATTAAAACAACACAAAACAATCAATTAATTTTACTTCACAATATTACACACTCATAAATATGGATTAAATGCCATGCATTGAACTCCTACCTGGCTCGCCATTTATAAGTTTCTATAGTATATTATATCAAAATTAATATAAATTAATAATAATATATCAATATTAATAATATACCTCAACCCACTTACTAGAGATGGCGCGAACTGTTCGCCGGCGAACTTGTTCGCGCGAACATCGGGTGTTCGCCATTTTGGGTTCGCCATTGTTGGCGCTTTTTTTTGCCCTCTCACCCCAGACCAGCAGGTACATGGCAGCCAATCAGGAAGCTCTCCCCTGGACCACTCCCCTTCCCTATAAAAACCGAAGCCCTGCAGCGTTTTTTTCACTCTGCCTGTGTGTGCTGAAGAGATAGTGTAGGGAGAGAGCTGCTGCCTGTTAGTGATTTCAGGGACAGTTGAAAGTTTGCTGGCTAGTAATCGTTTTGATACTGCTCTGTTATTGGAGGGACAGAAGTCTGCAGGGGTTTGAGGGACATTTAAGCTTAGGTAGCTTTGCTGGCTAGTAATCTACCTTCTACTGCAGTGCTCTGTATGTAGCTGCAGTGGGCAGCTGTCCTGCTTCTGATCTCATCTGCTGACTGCTGCAATAACAGTAGTCCTTGTAAGGACTGCTTTTATTTATTTTTTTGTTCCAATACAGAGCAGTATCAAGCAGATTACTAGCCAGCAAACTTACTATCATCTGTCCCTGAAATCACTAACAGCTCTCCCCCTACACTATCTCTTCCAAGCACACACAGGCAGATTTTTCAGATACATTTTTGCCCTTGATCCCCCTCTGGCATGCCACTGTCCAGGTCGTTGCACCCTTTAAACAACTTTAAAATCATTTTTCTGGCCAGAAATGTCTTTTTTAGATGTTAAAGTTCGCCTTCCCATTGAAGTCTATGGGGTTCGCGAACCGCTCGCATTTTTGCGCAAGTTCGCGAATATGTTCGCGAACTTTTTTTCCGACGTTCGCTACATCCCTACCACTTACTAGGGTTTCTGGTTCTTTTGAGCAAGCAGACAATGAATCCACACCAATGAGCGTATATTAAAGGGATGTATTGTAAAATAAATCAATTGATTGTTCTACATAAATGATTATACTTAGACGAAACAATAATTACAATATTTATAGTTACCCAAGTCTACATTGTTGTTACCAAAAAGTAGGGAAATAGAGTTCAGCTTCATCTCTCTCTGCCTTCCCCTTTGGTCTTCATTCCTCACATGTTGTCTTGTCCTAGGCTCCTCTGGCTTCTCCAGCTCTCTAGCTGCCTCCTCTCAGCTGCCCAGCTCCCCTCTCTACTGCCCAGCCCCTTCACATGTTGTCTAGTGTTCTTTTATCCTGGGTTCTCACCTGCCCCCACAGAAACCCTCCCAACTGCCAAGATGCTGTGATAAACCCCCAACATGCCTACATCCTGTTGAGCAAGTTTTTACAATCAGTTTTATGGTCCCCACAGCAGACATAGGCCTTAGGAATCACAGGAAAACCTTTGTTATGATAATCAGGGCTTCATGTAAGTTCCCTGAACAACAGCTTTCATATGAAATAACAAAATCAAGATAGCAAATTCTTACAATACTCAGATCTATCTCTGTTCATCTGATCTCGACCCAGAGTTCATAACTCAGGTCTTTTCCTGCCTGTCAGTTATCTTTACTTGGATGTCACAATGCTACCTTAAATTAAAATGGAAATAGTTCTCTTTCACCCAACTAACACCCATAACATCCCAGAAGTATCTATGATAGTTAACACCACTAAACATTTCTCCATATACTTTTTAACAGTCAAATGAAATTTGTGATAGGCAAATCAGGAACAAGAAACATAATAAAAATTATATATATTATCCAAAAACCAAAAGCCCCCAATAGCAGTGACAGCAGCTGAAAGCTAAACATAGAACATAGTGTATATTGGATTACTGCATATTCTCCTATTACCTCCAAAAATTGACACAACAGTGCAGAAGGGTCATGGAGTATGGAAAAGGATGGAGGAACCCAGTTCTAATGTAAGTAGCCTTGGTGGTCCAGTGGGGCAGCGGGGACACCCAGCGTGTCTTCTGTGGGGGTGCCCGCAGCAGATGAGCTGCTGGATTTCTTCATTATCTGCGAAGCGCATGGTCGCTTCCGGGTTTTTGTGCTGTGCCTTATGACGTCATTGTGCAATGGCACGAAGTTTGAACATTTAAAGGGGCCTTGGGAAGTTACTCATTGCTCAATGTAAAGGTCCTTCCTGAAGTTCCTGGGTACTAACACTAGTGTGTATTCTGTTTTTTGATCCTTGCCTTTCCCTGACCTGTCTGTCTGCTGCCTGAATTTGACCCCTGCCTAGTTTTGACTATTCTTGTATACCTCGCATTGCCGCCTGGTTTTGACCCTGGCCTGTGACCCCAACCTTCTGCAATCTGATTTGGTACCGCATTGCCCATCTGGTTTTGACCCTGCCTGTTCAAGCCTTACTGACTGCTCCCACGACCGATCCACTCATCTTTGGTTCCCATGCTTGCCCAGAACATTCTCCCTGGTTCTCCCACAATAAGACCTGGTGGCATCTGAGTAGCGGAGGGCTCCACCCAAAGCCAAAGGCAACTGCAATAGGCAGAAGAGTGGGCAGTAACCGGAACCTTGGAGTTAGTTCTGGGTTTGGGACACCTTATGTTGCATCTAATATCTGATGTTGTGAGGAGTCCAATGTATGTTTTAAAGGTTATTTTTTATATATATATATATATATATATATATATTTAGATTTGTTTACATTATTGCTGCTTGAGCATTTTTATTTTGATAAAAGGAAGGAACACCAGAAGGAGGATGAGAATAGCAGATTTTGCATTTTCGCAAGCACCATTGGTGAAAAATTAGTGGAGCATTGCTGATTGTTCTATTGCTTGGAAAACATATGATAATAGGCCGTGATGCCCTATTGCCTTGGAGGGGGGTTATAGGGACAAATTTTATTTACAAAATGGGGCCGTTGGATGACCACTTCCTGCCATACTTTAATATAATGCTTGGCAAGGGGTGGGTCTTCCTCTTTTGCTCCAGGTGTCCTAACCATCTGGATGTTCCCACTGACTTAAATTACTACTCAAAAAAGAGGCAATGTGTATACGATTATTAGGCACTCTTACACCTGGGGGACTGAATAGGGAGTATGAACTGCAAAAAATTTTTCAATAACGTTTTTTATAGCAAATTGTTTTTTATTGGTTTTAATCTACAGGGTGGTGTCATGGAGATTACTGTGAGACTTTCAATATTTGCACGGATGGAGCAGGAAGATTTGCTCAAGAAGTATCTTAACCCTGATGTATTTTTTGCAACATTGTATGTACTCATTAGCTTGAGGAAGTTCGGCTGTTTTTGTAGCAACTAAGTAGCCAGTAGAGGGCACTACATAGGGATGGTATATAAATGTGTTCACTTCATGCATTTTGTAGCTTGAGGAAAGGCTGATGTCGGCCTGAAACGTCGCTGTATTTCTGTCTTGCTAAAGCCATTTTTCTAATAAAGGCTTTTTAAGGAACCTGACTGGATGTGTGGTGCTGTCTACTTGGGAATACTGAATATTAAGGTGGAAGTGGCTACCTGAGACGTGCACCCCAACTGCAAAAGTTTCCATTGCTGAGTGCTGACTTCTGCTATCTTGTTCCACTGAGCCTTTGTACACCAAGGCCCAGTAAAGTCCTTTTGTTAAGTCGGGGAGCAGGGCCCAATGTGAAAAAGGCCAGCTAGAGACAGTATTAGATCTGTAATAGTTCTACCTAGGAGAGTAAGATAGTGAGAGAGAGAAAGCGCAGCAGCTTTGTGCTCCATCAAGGATTGTAGCAGGGAGTAGCTTCCCAAGGCTCTTGAATTGCCTACAGTGGAAGGACCACAGTGGATAGGATGACAAGCTTTAGGTTCTTCTTCCTGACCACTCCACTGAAAAGGATCCAATCCACTTTTGAGGTATATCTGCCTGGAGGTCTGTCTTACTACCTTGACTGCATCCACAGGGGAGTCACATTCTTAGCTTTCTCATCCACTTGTCCTAGCCTGATGATGTTATTCTGCATATGTTTCATTGCTTTGTAAGTAAACCCTGTGGATCATTTGTCTCTGACAAATAAACCGTTACTTCTTTGTTTTACTGCAAGAACCTCCTGGTGTCATTATTTTACATTTTTAATTCACAGTAGCCTGTGGGAGTTGTAGTTGCACTACACCTCACCTTTATTCTTCCACTTAGCAAAGGCCCTGAATAGCCCAAAATAGTGTTGCATAAATAATAACAGTAAACACTCAACACCAACATTTTACTATACATAGTGAGGCGTTTCTTTAACTACCATAAATACAGCCTAGATTATTTAAAATCTCTGTTCTACAAAGCTATTTCAAAATGAACAATGGAAAAAAGCAAGGTGATAAAACCTAATAAAATTTTTACTTGACAAGCCTTAATATTTTGTATGGATGGCAAATTACCTATACAGGTATGGGACCTGTCTTCCAGAATGCTTGGGACCTGGGGTTTCTGGATAATGGACCTTTCTATAATTTGGATTTTCATTGTCTACTAGAAAACTTATATGGTGCACCCTTAAGGTAACTTTTATTATGTTATAGAACGGCCAATTCTAAGCAAAATTTTTCATTATTTATTTTAAATAGTTTTATAGTTATTTACCTTTTTCTTCTGTAGGGACCTATAGGATCTATTAGGCTCCTATAGAGTTAATTCCCTACCTTTGCTTAAGTTCTCTTTTTCCTCTGTTATTGGGCCAAGCCCTTCTAACTGGTAAAGTGTAACATCTACACCTATTGGACAAAGAGTGTAATGACACTCCCCTGCCACACTGCTATATAGTGCTGTGTAGGGAGTGGCCTCTTCCTCTTTGGCTCCTGGTGTCTGTGCTGCTAGGTGTTTCCCATTGAGCCTGGGATCACCAAGGCCCCAGTAAGCCATTTACCCCAAAGGGACCTGTACCTTTGGTGCTTAAGTCGGGAACCAGGCAATCCCGTGAATGAGGATTAGCTATCATTAGGGCAGATCCTGTTATAGTCTCTCTAGGAGAGAGAGATAGCTAGATGTTAGTAGCATGAGCAGTTCTGCGCTCCAACAAGGAGAATAGCAGGGAGTAGCCTCCCAAAGCCTTTTAAGGTGCCTTTAGTGTAGGGAACTCAGTGATAGGGAACTCAGTTCGCAGAGCACTGCCTGACCCCTACTTGATCGATCCTGTTTCACTTTGGTCGCTGGTCTTTGGGAGTGAGATATTCTTCCTGTGTGTTTGACTTGAAGGGGGACATCTGTACATGCTGCATCATCATCAATGCTATCCTGTCTCCTCTGTGATATGCTAACTCCTACTACAGCTCCTGCGTGAGTAAACCTGTGGTCAATTGCTTTGCATATTTTGTGTTAATAAAGCATCACACTGTTTTCACTTTTTAAAGAACCTCCTGGCGTCCATTATTCTATCTTTTACACTTATATGCCTGTGGGTTGTAGTTTTACACCATCTTAAAGGGGAAGCTTCCATTTAGCGAAGGCTCCGCCCTGAGTGTAGTTTCACAGTGTAACCCATGCTCATACACTAGCTGGACACCCTTAACCCCTAATTGGCGGGATAGGCCAGAAAAGCGTTACATTTTGGCGCCCAACGTGGGGCCCCGCCCCCAATCCAGGCTATATTGTGTTTTTGGCACTTTTTGAAAAAATTGTGTTCTGTCTCTTTAAATTTTTGCTGACAGGCTGCCGGACCCATTAGGCAAAAGGGCAGTCCTGCACGCACTTGCTATTTTTGGTGTGCGCATAGGGTTCGGGCTTGGTGGTTCTTCCCGTGTCCCATTATTCGCCTGCGCCACTAGTGCTTTCGCCAGGCGCATATTCGCTGGCAGTTTTGATTTTTGTGCACTGTGAATTTTCGCTGGCGCCATTGGTGTCATCGCGAGATTTCGCAGGCGCCATCTTGTCCATGCGCATATCCTTTGGCGCGCTTGGACTAGGCGGTTCCCTGACGTCACGTCACCGCCGCCATTTTGTGGAAGACTTCCTAGAGGACGGACGCTTCACTGTAAGCTTAACTCTTCACAGGCCTACCCCTTAGCGGCTGCTAAGGGAACTTGCCTTTGCCTTCCACAACAAAGCGATAACTGCTAAAGGCATACCGCTTCTTGCTGCGAATCTTTGGAATCGAAGTCATCAACTTTTATCCAGGTTCCCAGCATATCATAGTTATCCTGCGGCTGCAGGTACACGCTGTTTAGGAAAATTTCTCAGCACTTCACCGTGTCCCAGACAAGGATGGCGGATCAAGGCTGGGATGGATGGCCTGACCCAGAGGCCCGAGAAGGACATATCACCTTTTCAGTCCGCCCAAGCGTACCAGCCCCCTCACCTAACAGGTATGTCTGGAGGGGCACTTTTGGTGAAGATTTCCTTAGCCCTGGCTGCAATATTATGGTGCCATATTGCGGGGAGTGTGGGGCAGAATGTGGCGCTGCATTTAAGAGGCTGACTCCCTCTTGCAAGATGTGTGGGCGAAGCTGCTGGATGGGGCCCTTCTTGAAAATGGAGGAATCCTCAGGGCCCATTATACTGGCTCCACCATTTTCTACTATATTGCCTGCCTCACCATTTTCTGCTATTCTGCCTGTTGCACCATTTCCCATGTCTGATGTCGCGGCTGCGACTTCATTCAAAGCTGAAGCTACTACTGGCACAGCTGCTATACAGCCCATGGGTGCTACAATTACTTCTATACCTTCCTCTCCTATCTCTGCCGAGTCTAAAGGGGAAGAGTTGCAGGAAGTTACAGATTCCATGGGGGGTCTGAAGGTGGAACCTGCCACCAAGAAGTCTGCTACAAGTGGAAGGGGTCGCGGACGCGCCCCTCCCAAAGTTTTTGGAGAAAAATCACCTGCCAAGCTGACTGGTGTTGTTACCTCCGCCTCCTGCTCCTCTGAAGGGAACAGCTTTGAGTCCTTGCATTCGTCTTCTGATCCAGATTGGAGGGAAATGGATTTTGGGCCGCTGCCTTCATCTTCTGCATCCTCTAAAGAGGAACTGGTCACTTTCTTTGAAAAGCCCATGCCGCCTGCAGGGGACCCTGCCAATGATGCTTCCTTTTGGGTTTCTCCTGGCCGTGCTGATCCTCAAAAGCAGCGTACGGTGTCAAGAATCCAAAGGATCATTAATATTCGTGTGTTTGACCAATGGGGCTACTATATGCCTTATGCCCCAGAATTCGTCTATGATGAAGTGGAAAAGCACCTCGACGAATGGGTTTATGGAGAGTTGATCAGGAGGGAGAAGATTGGATCAGGAGGACTGTTCCAGAAAAATGCTTCAAAGAGGGAGCGCGATCTTTCTTTCTTGAGCAATGTGGTCCATGAATGGTGGTATGGCCGCACTGTGTTAAAGCATTCTGTGAAAAGCTGTGGAAAGTTCCAGGATGATAAGCATTTTAGCTTGATGGAGCAAGTTTCCCATGGGGGTCGTGTGGAGAAGCCACACCCCAATTATTATTTGTCCTACAAGGATACCGTGGCAAAGTCTTGCCTTAGCAGGGAGCACCACCAGCCATCCCCTAGGGGGGTGTGAAGTTTTCCTCCCTACACACATGGTTTCCTGTAAGAGTTACAAGTCAAGGGACTCCTGCTGAGAGCCTGATGTAAGTGTCTGGTCCTGCTGCAAATGAAGTTAATTTGTATGTGGGCCCCTTATTCTTCAGTTCATCTAGATTGATGCCTGTTTATTTGGGCCTTCTTCAAAGAAGTCGTCTAGATTGATGCCCCTGTTTGGGCCTTCTTCAATTTGTTATTTCCACCATTTTCAGTTGCTGGACTTATGGACATTGTCCAGGACCTTTGTATATATGTTGGGTTCATGAGACAAAGACTGCTGAGCCCCCACCAAAACTCTTCTACCTCTAACTACTCGCTGAGTAGCACCTTTATTCTTCGCCTTACTACTCCCCAAGTGGCTCTCAGGAACTTTGTACACTTGGGTAGGGGGGGGGTGTGATATGGAATAAAGCTTTTGGTTATGGTGGGGTCATGTAACTCAACTGCACTGAAAATGAGTGTTGCTATGTGAAAAGAAATCTATGTTAATTTTTCTTTTCAGCCAAGCCTGTGCCTGGACCTCCTGATGTGTAGGTATGGTTCAAGTATCATAAGTCAAGTGCCTGAGTGTCCTTAAGGGTTCTCATGAAATTGTACTAAAGTTTAATGTAACTGAAACAGTTTGTGCACTTACTTACCCTGACAGTATTGCATTTTTGCTCTTTACTGTTCTTTTCTCCACAGTACCCATTGTTACCAGGTATTCCTCAGGAGAGGATACCAGAAGAGTGATGTTCAATGGTATTGTTGGTTTGCACTATATATTCACTTTGTTACTATTGTGTTTATATCAATTCACCATTGTCGGGACGAAATGGATTTTTCCCCCGGGTGTATGTAGGGACCTATAGGATCTATTAGGCTCCTATAGAGTTAATTCCCTACCTTTGCTTAAGTTCTCTTTTTCCTCTGTTATTGGGCCAAGCCCTTCTAACTGGTAAAGTGTAACATCTACACCTATTGGACAAAGAGTGTAATGACACTCCCCTGCCACACTGCTATATAGTGCTGTGTAGGGAGTGGCCTCTTCCTCTTTGGCTCCTGGTGTCTGTGCTGCTAGGTGTTTCCCATTGAGCCTGGGATCACCAAGGCCCCAGTAAGCCATTTACCCCAAAGGGACCTGTACCTTTGGTGCTTAAGTCGGGAACCAGGCAATCCCGTGAATGAGGATTAGCTATCATTAGGGCAGATCCTGTTATAGTCTCTCTAGGAGAGAGAGATAGCTAGATGTTAGTAGCATGAGCAGTTCTGCGCTCCAACAAGGAGAATAGCAGGGAGTAGCCTCCCAAAGCCTTTTAAGGTGCCTTTAGTGTAGGGAACTCAGTGATAGGGAACTCAGTTCGCAGAGCACTGCCTGACCCCTACTTGATCGATCCTGTTTCACTTTGGTCGCTGGTCTTTGGGAGTGAGATATTCTTCCTGTGTGTTTGACTTGAAGGGGGACATCTGTACATGCTGCATCATCATCAATGCTATCCTGTCTCCTCTGTGATATGCTAACTCCTACTACAGCTCCTGCGTGAGTAAACCTGTGGTCAATTGCTTTGCATATTTTGTGTTAATAAAGCATCACACTGTTTTCACTTTTTAAAGAACCTCCTGGCGTCCATTATTCTATCTTTTACACTTATATGCCTGTGGGTTGTAGTTTTACACCATCTTAAAGGGGAAGCTTCCATTTAGCGAAGGCTCCGCCCTGAGTGTAGTTTCACAGTGTAACCCATGCTCATGCACTAGCTGGACACCCTTAACCCCTAATTGGCGGGATAGGCCAGAAAAGCGTTACACTTCTGACTCTTTAAAGCTTTCAAATGGGCTTCGCTTACTCCCTTCTAAAAAACAAATGCTCTGTAAGGCTACAAATGTATTGTTATTGTGGATTATATATATATATTGTGGTAGAGTGACCAAAACAATGTGGGAAAAGGTGTGTTTTCCCTTTAAGAGCTCCCCAATAGAAGATATAGGCACCAGGAAGGGTGTTAATAAACAGAGTGTTGCTCTGTTTAAAGGCTTTGGCAGCCAGGTCCTGGAAGCTGGAGTATTCTGGAAAGAACAGGCAAGCCAGGTACTCCGATCCAGAAGTCCAGCTCATGGATTAGCGCTCACCTTCCACAGGAAGGCTGTCCTGTGGAAAAGTATTTAGTTCTAGTGAGGCTGTTAGGAAGGTCTCTCAGAGCAGGACACAGAGCAGGAAGGACACCTGCCTGTGTAAGGAACTCCCAGAGGGGTCGGGGTGCCATTTACTACTGCAAGGTACAGAGAGAGGAGACCAAGTGACAGAGGGTCTGTCTGTCTGACTGAGGAAAGCCAGGAGGCTGAGCAATCCCCCAGGAGATTCATGAGTACAGGGGTGACCCCTACTTATGTGTTTGCTTACTGGTAGTCCACAAGGGGCCCAGTTTAGTAAGAAAACTCTTCATGTGTAAAGGTAGCATCCAGTGGGCAGGATTTATTTTTATTATTTGTTTTGTATCCTGAAATGGTCACCCCAGGGTGTGAATAAACTGCCTTAAAGAGAAGAGAAGTGACTGTCGTGGATCCTGCAGCTTACAATATACAGTATCTCTATCTCTCTCTCTCTCTCTCTCTCTCTCTTTAGAGAGATATATAGATTAATTATATCTTAGTTTTTATCAAATACCCAGATATTAACTGGAGCAACAGTACTGTCAGGACAGTTAATAGGAACAAACTTGTGCAAGTAATTGAACCCCTGGGTAATAGTGACCATAATGTAATATAATTTAATGTCTGGTGCAAAAAAACAAATATATACTGGGGCAACAAAAACACTGAATTTCAGAGAAGCTAAGTTTAGTGCCTTGACCAGTAACAAAAATGTTTTAGAAAAATTTGTTAGTATACTACGAAAAAAAAACGAAAGTCTTTATTTAGAAATAACTCACCGAAACTCCGCTTTTGCTCGTCTTCAGAAAAGGCGTTCAGGTGTTCCATCATGCGACGCTCGTTTTCTCCTCCCTGCCTTCCTTATAGGAGATAAACAAGGGGGAGAAATAGAGCGCCGCATGATGGATCGTTGCCCTGACACCTTTTCTGAAGAGGAGCGCAAGCAGAGTTATTTCTAAATTAAGATTTTGCGATTTTAAAGTTTAATATGTGATGGTGTTTTTTTTTTCGTAGTATACAAAGAAATTTTTTTAAAAAATATTTTGGTGTTACTGGTCCTTTAAGGTCTGCCCTTCAGAGCACTGATTGGGGCATTTTGCAAAAAACACAGAACAGAAATGGTTGTCATGTAAAATATAGAACCAAGAACCATCCTATGTGGCTTAATATAGAGGGAAAGACGTTAATTGCAGTGATGAGCAACCCGTTTCTCTTTGCAGAAAATTCGGGAAACAGTTCCCAGATTCACTACATAGCTGCACTCTTGGCTTAGCTCAATCTAGGCAGTGACTGACTCAGGATATGCTTCATAAAGCTTTAATAAAAATGAATGTGAAGAAGGTGCTGGGGCCAGATGGAACACACCCCTGGGTTCCTAGTGAATGGAATTATGAGCGGCAATCAGCATGGCTTTATGAAGGGTAGATCAGACAAATTTGATTGCTTTTTATGATGAGGTAAGTAAGATGCTGGACAGTAGGGGGGTCAGTAGACTGCTTTCTAAACTAAGGTCTGTTGGGCTTAATGAAGCCATTTGCACATGGATAGGGAACTGGCTACAGGATCGGGTACAGAGGGTGGTCGTTAATGGTATATTCTCTACTTGGACTAAGGTTCTTAGTGGGGTCCCTCAAGGCTCAGTATTGGGTCCACTTTTATTTAACTTCTTCATTAATGACTTAGGAGAGGGCATTGTGAGAAATGCATCAGTGTTTGCAGATGGCACAAAACTATCCAGCCCAATTAATTCCACCCAGGATGTGGCATCCTTGCAACACGACCTTGACAAACTGGCAATCTGGGCAACTAAGTGGCAAATGAGATTCAATGTTGATAAATGTAAAGTCATGCACCTGGGATGTAACAATTTACAATCCATAATTGAAAAGGACCTTGGAGTCCTTGTAGATATTAAACTTGGCTGTAGCAAGAAATGCCAATCAGCAGCTTCAAGGTCAACTAATGTATTGAGCTGCATTAAAAGGGGCATTGATTAGCAGGAGAAGGTGGTTATTTTTCCATTGCTCAGAGCACTGGCAAGGCCCCATCTAGAATGTGCAGTACAGCGTTGGTCCCCAGTGCTTAAACGGGATGTTATTGAATTAGAGAGGGTGTAGATAAGGCCAACTATGCTGGTAAAAGTTATGGAAAATCTCAGCAGTGTGTGTGTGTCTGTACATGTATATGTATGTGTGTGTGTGTATGTGTATATATATAGTGAATAAAGTACCCCCTTTTGTAAAATATAAGGATATTATTAGTTACCTAGGAGTTTCATGACCATATAAAAACACGAGGCCGGAGGCCGAGTGTTTTTATACAGGTCATGGAACTCCGAGGTAACTTCTAATATCCTCATATTTTACAACTGGGGGTACTTTATTTATTATAATACACAAATTTTAGTGAGTCATGTGACAGAAATGACATCACTACTCACCGTTTATAACTGATGACATCACTACTCACCGTTTATAAGGATATAATTTACAGGATATTCATGGCTTTTGTGTATTATATATATATATATATATATATATATATATATATATATATATATATATATATATATATATATATATATATCTTTTTTTTTTTACTTCCTCTGTATCAACAAGAAGTTAGGCAGGTTAATACATAGACTTAAAAGGTTGAACCTGATGGACGTGTCTTTTTTTTTCAACCTAACTTACTATGTTACTATGTAAATATAAGGTATTTTACAGATGACTGCAAGGAGAAAATATAAATGAACACGTGGACACTTTGGCAGACCATAACTCTTGTATCTACAGTTGATATGTTTTGTATCTGTCTAGTCTGCATCATAAAATAAATTATGCTGGGCTTAGTGACCCCCTGCATAAAAACAGACACCCCCAGCATTTAATGGTTACCTGTAGTTATCCTAACATAGAAACAATGACCCCAGCACTAGGGTCACTAATCCATTTTATGCAATGGGCCACTGTTTTATTTTATGATGCCAACTAAACAGATACAAAATATATATTTACTGTAGATACTAAAGTCATGGTCTGTCAAGTGTCCACATTTTCATTTATATTTTCTCCTTGCAGCCATCTGTCTCTTCTTCTGTTGTTACAGTTATGGGAGCTCTAGCTTAGAGTGTAAAAACACTAGTAGTGCTTGTTCAGATCCATCCAGCAAAGTGAGTTATCTCTGTAATTTTTTTGATTTGTTTTAAAACATTTTCATCCACTTAGAAATTGCTTCATTAAGCGTTCACATTCCCAAAACCTACTAGGGATACCTTCCTTCTTTATTTTTGAAGTATATAAACTGAGCTCCTTTGGTCCTCTGACTTTAGGCTGGCCATAAGATTTTTACAGCATATCATTAATATTTTGTTAGTTGTATGTGTTTTCATGTGGTTTGATGCAAATAGGCAAATATGTATTATTGGAAAACTTGCGCAAGTAATCATATGTGTTAAATACAGCCACAATTCCCTACTTGTCTTCAGGCTTAATAATTGGAGATCTCAGCCTCTGTGATTACCTAATGTTATGAATTAAAGTACTACTGTACCACATAATTTAAACTGCAATATACACCTTTGTTTAAAATGAGCCAAACAAGTAAGGCTTGTAATGAATATGAAATTGTTTTATTACAAAAAATCAATATTTTTCTCATATCTCTCATTATCAATTATTAGTGGATCATGCTTCATAAACCCTTCTTCCTCATAATTAGCTTAGTACAGTGTCTCACTGGGCCAGTCCTGGTCCTCGCACAGGAGCGGCTTCTGACTTCCCTCCGTGGTCCCCAGCATGGTTGAACGAAACAGAAGATAGGCACGGGGGGGCCAGGGGGGTTCCGGCTTGGGGAGGGGGGGCAGAGGGCTCTTTGGGGTGGGTGGCTGGGGGTAGTGGACCCCAAAGCAGCAGCCCCGGTTGGCCCCAGGCCCCTCAGTCTGACTCTGGCTCAGTATACACAAGTTTCTGCTTGTCCCCCCCATATCAGAATTACTGATAAGGAGGAGTTCATTATATAAGAATGTTTATCTGTGAATTAGAATAATCTTCTGTTTCTGCAAGTATTTTTAAGAACCATACAGATGGGATTAAGTGTAAAATAAAAGTGCTCTGCATTACACTAGAAATTTGAAATCAACAAAATATTTTTGTTCACTAATACAATAATCAGAATGCATGTCCAATATAAGCTATACCAAGGTTATGTATATTTGTTTAAAATAGTATATTGTTTAAAATAGTAATTTAAACAGTTACATAATTTATACTGTACTACGTTTTTACACTCATTACTTTTCTTAACATTTGAGGGGGTCACAGTTATAAAAAGAGTAACAAATGCGAAATGTGAGATGAAAAACATATTGGGGGAACTAACACCATTAGTGGCAATATTTAATAAAACATATACACAAAGATATTTAAAAAATGAGAAACAGAAAGGTAACCTTGTAAAATAACTTGTGCTGGCACCATACACGCATTTACACAGAAAGAGCTAAAAACGCAAAGCAGACAGAGAGAGAAAATACACTTATAGAAAGAGAAATTCACACCAACAGACACAAATCAATAGATGGAGACATGCACACAGAGACACCATACACATTAACATAGACATGGTGACATGCAAGTACAAAAATAGGCATACCGAGAGAGGGAGAAAGAGATTCAGATATGGAGCGAAGAGACAGAATGAATAAACACAGAATGGTGCATGTGCTCAATAAACGGAAAGGATAATGCCAGGAGATACATAGAGAGCACACAGAGGGCTACAAAGAAAATGAAAAGAATTTAAGAGACACACATATTACCAGACAATGAAAGAGTCACACATGTACAGAGAAACAGAATACAGCCTTGCAAGATAACATAGACAAGGACAAAGCTTCCTCCAAGCATTCAATATTCTTTTGCAGTACAGTTGTGTTCAGCTCTTCAGACGGATTTTTAAAACCACAAAGTTGATTGAAAAAAGGTTTTACACTTTTAACACAAGGGGAGATGGGAATATGAGAGGAAATAGAGAATAGTGCTCATGTGAAAAGGTAAACAACATGAGTATTTAATGAGGGTTATCTGACAAATGTCCCCGGTTGTTGCATACATAGACTACAACAAAAGGAGGGCCTCCTGCTTCAGAATGGACAGTTCTGGGCACAGACAGGCACTAATAGTCCACTGGTATTCAAGTAAGACAGACTGTAATTTTGATATGTATTACTATACAATTTGCCATAACTATATTACAAGCAGTGGTGTTTTCAGGGTTATTCTGCTATGTTTCACTAATGTGAATAGCACAACTGCACTCTATAGACTTAAAATGGCCAGGTTCTCACCTTGTCTCATGGCAAAAACGGCACTGATTAAATGAAATGCTAAACAGCAATTTCCTCATTGTCATATTTTACGCATCATTTGCCATTGTTGCCCTCCTCATAAGAAGCACACACAAAAGAACATGAAAAAGACTTCACAGTGGTTACATGTCATTTGATATGGTTTTAGGACGTTAGCATAAGTTAATACATTTTTCCATTCTCAGTGTGTCTTGGTTTTCA
The DNA here is from genome assembly GCA_038501925.1 of Xenopus petersii. Lineage (NCBI taxonomy): Eukaryota > Metazoa > Chordata > Amphibia > Anura > Pipidae > Xenopus > Xenopus petersii. Next base: position 65,622,246 of record CM076675.1, read on the forward strand.
TGATCTTGTTCCTTTCACCCCATTTTCTTTGTTTTTTGCTAAGAAGAACCTGTTCTTGTTCTTTGACGCTGTATTCTGCTGCATTACTGACAACAGTTCTTATTCCTTCTGCCACTCCTTCTCTGCTGCCAATACGTGATCAGAGTACAGAATGGCAACTTCTGTATTGGCTTCAGTCAAGCTGTCAGCTGTTACATAACTACGTGTTAGAGACTGGCAAAAGGGATTTGTTTCCTTGTTTACAATGCTTATATTTGTCATATATATTTTAGGCTGCCTCTGTTCAATCACTCCAGTAAGCTTGGGCATTTGAGGAATATATGAGCTATGTGAAAAGGGAATTTAATGTGTACCCAAACTGCACAATGGGTACACAATGGAAAAAAAAGATCATCTGATACATTCACATTTTAAGTAAACTTAACTTTTCTTAAGTAGACCTTGAGTTTACAATTTCACAAATTTGAATCTGAGTAATTTATCCAGAGGAAGGCAAACTGTAATAAAAATACCTTGTCCTGGTGGTCTAGTGGGGGGACGGCAGGGACGCCTGCCACCCCCTCGACGGGGACGCCCGTCACGCCGTGCTGCTCGTCCTGTGCGCGCGCGCGCATGCACACTACTGATTTAAAGGCGCATGCGCGCTGACGTCATTACGGCGCCAAATTCAAAAAATATTTAAAGGGCATTCCCACAGTTATCATTGTCCGTGATAGGATTTTGTTCCTGGTGCTTCTGAGCCTTGTGCTATATTCTGAAACCTGTTTGATTCCTGTTTTTTACCCCTGCCTGGCTATTTGACTATTCTGACTTCTGGATTCTGACCCTTGCCTGATTACTGACCACCGCCTCTGATTAACCCTCTGATTGACTCCCTGGTTTGACCCTTGCCTGTCTGATTACGTTTGTTCTCTGCCTGCCTCGACCCGGCCTGATCTGACTACTCTTTTGCCTAAACGCTTTGTACTGCGATCTTCTGTCCAAAGACTTTGCTTTACTGTAGTGCCCCTCCTACTATCCAGAACCCTCATCTTGCACCTCTCGTTTAAGTCCAGGTGGCATCCAAGTAAGCCGAGGGCTCCTCCCGAGGTCCAAAGGCGGTCACACTACTGGTGAAGCACGAGCCGAGACCAGGGTGCCTGGTGTTTGTTCTGGTGTTGGGTGCCAACCATGACACAAACAACCCCATTTGAAGACTCTCCAATTTAGGCTGACTCCAAAAATCAGACTAGTCCCTGGAAGCTATCTTCTATAACCCTGTATTCCCTCACTTGCTAAATGACCATCCAACCCATTCTTAAAGCTATCTAATGTATCAGCCTGTACAACTGATTCAGGGAGAGAATTCCACATCTTCACAGCTCTCACTATAAAAAACTCCTCCCGAATATTTAGTCGGAACCTCCTTTCTTCTAATTGGAATGGGTGATCTTGCATCAGCTGGAACAACCAACTGGTAAATTAAAGCATTTGAGAGATTATTATATGATCCCCTTATATATTTAAATGTAGTTATCATATCACTCCCAGCGCCTCTTCTTTAGCGTTAACAACTTAGTTGCCCTTCTCTGTACCCTCTCTAATTCAATAATGTCTTGTTTGAGCACTGGAGACCAAAACTGTATGGCATATTCTAGATGTGGCCTTACCAGTGCTCTATACAGTGGAAGAATGACCCCCTCCTCCCGAAAATCAATTTCCCCTTTTAATACAGCTCAAGACCTAATTTGCCCTTGAAGCTGCTGACTGGCATTGCTTGCTACAACCAAGTTTATTATCTACAAGGACTCCAAGGTCCGTTTCCATTATGAATTTGCCAAGTGCAGTCCCATTAAGGGTATAAGTGGCTTGGATATTTTAACATCCCAAGTGCATGACTTTATATTTCTCAACATTGAATCTCATTTGCCACTTAGCTGCCCAGATTGCCAGTTTGTCATTATCCTGTTGCAAGGATGCTGCATCCTGAATGGAATTAATTAGGCTGGATAGTTTCGTGTTATCTGCAAACACTGATACATTACTTACAATACCCTCCCCATAGTTATTAATGAACAAGTTAAATAAAAGTGGACCCAATACCGAGCCCTGAGGAACCCCACTAAGAACTACTTCATAAAGCCCAACAGACCTTAGTTTATAAAGCAGTGGGGGATGGTATCATCATCATTTATTTATATAGCGCTGTCAAGATACGCAGTGCTTTCATGGTGTCAAACGCTTTGGCAAAATCCAGATAGATCGCATCTACTGTTCTCCCACTGTCCAACATCTTACTTACCTCATCATAAAAAGCAATCAGATTTGTCTGACATGACCTATCCTTCATAAAGTCATACTAATTGCCGCTCATAATGTTGTTTACTAGGACAAAATGTTTAATGTGATCTCTTAACAAGCCTTCAAATAACTTGCCCACCACAGATGTCAAACTTACTGGCCTATAATTGCCAGGCTGAGATTGTAATCCATAGGTACCATACCAGATGAAAGCGAATCTGAGAAAATCCGAAAGAAGGGCCGGTCTAAATCTGAACTAAGCTCTCTTAGACAACTCCCCTGGCGAGTTGTTTACATTCATTTTTATTAAAGCTTTATGAATCATATCCTGAGCCACTGATTAGAGCCATCAGTGCAGCTATGAAGGGAGCCTGGGGAACTCTGACTCTTCTATTGCATACACTGAAGAAAATAACTGGTTTAGCGCATTTGCCTTTTCTGTATCGGTTACAACCATACTAGTACCATTTATGTAGGAGCAACACTCTCAATCTGCATCTTTTTACTATTAATATACTTAAAAAACTTTTTAGGGTTCGTCTTCATCTCAGCCGCAAGGCCCTCTTCATTACCTATCTTTGCCTTCCGGATTGCAAAAATTAATTGCATTAAAGTCAATGGGCGTCCAAATAGAGTTGACGCACATCGATTTTGAAGCAAACTACTTTTTGGACGAGCATCCAAAATTCGCAGTGAATTAGCGCCAGGTGAATTTTTTCGCCCATCACTAATTATTTTCCATCCTACCTATCCAATCCCCCCTGAATTGCTTTTCTGCTTTTATTTTGGTTAGCAAATTCTACTGTCCATTTCTTCTAGGAACAGTATGTTGTCTTAGCATGGGATTGTCTTCTGGAATAGGCATGACTTAAGAAAGCATGCTAGCTATTCATGAAAAATGGATGGATATTTAGCTAGTAATATTTTCATTTTGCATGTCCTGAGACATTGGAGAGCTTGGGATCTCTTGACATAAAGTGGGCAAAATGGAAACTATAATACATACTGTAGCTGAATTCAGTTCATGTGTGCTTCAAAAGAGCAAAACAGCTCTTGAAAGCCCCAGGTGCAAGCTGTACCCTCTGCCAGGGCAAAATTGTATAGATCAATAAAAGCAGCAGCACTCCAGTATTATTATTTAAAAAATGAAAAAACTTTACCTAAAGTGCCTTAAGGCACTTTAAATAAAGTTTTTTTTCACTTTTTACAGATAATACCAGTGTGCAGTTGATTTTATTGATCTATAATAAATAGCTGGTCACAACTCCTGTATCATAGTTGCATAGTTAAGTTGGGTTGAGAAAAAACCTTCCAAAAGAAACCTAGTACACATACATACATACATACATACATACATACATACATACATACACTCAGGCCCGGATTTGTGGAAAGGCCACCTAGGCCCGGGCCTAGGACAGCAGGATTTTACGGGGGAGCATGCTGCCCAACCACACCCACATTGGTTCAAAAACACCGGGGATGCGCTGGAGATACAATCATTTTTTAAATTTCCCATGCGCCAATCACCATTGCTCCAGTCCAGATGATGAAAATTTGCACGAATAAAGGGGAGGGGACAGGGCAACGAATGGCAGTGGGCCTAGGGGCGCCCACTATGTAAATCCGGCCCTGCATACACTTACAAATTATAGATACTAATATCTATATTAATTGTAGATTTTAGTAGCACTATAGCCTTGGTTAATATGCTTGTCCAAAAAATAATCCAAGCCCCTCTTAAATGCATTAGAACTTTACTTGCTTTAGTAGCCACAAAATGACACTGCATGGAATTAGACAACTTGTTATCTACAAATACCCCTAGATCCTTCTTAATTAAGGATTCCCTAACAAACTGCCATTTAGTGTATAACCTGCATTTATATTATTTTTGCTAAAGTGCATAATCTTCTTCTTCATTTATCAAATTGAACCTCATTTTCCAGTTCGATTCATGCTACTTCTTTGATTTGACACTCGAATCGTACAACTTTTTCAAGTTGTAAGCGAGCAAGATTTTCATTGTTTGCATCCTTTATGACCAATTTGAGACCTCAACGACTAACATGCATAGTTTCCAAACAAATATCTGTAATACTTTTGCAATTGCAATGTGTTAACACTAACCTTTTCTTATCAATAATGAACAATGTGTTATTCACCAGCGAATGATTTTACATTGTGAGCAGCGCTAAACATTCGCCAAAATGCCATTTTAAACAACGCTTACAATTTTAGTTACATACCCCATAAAGTGTCATAGGCAACTGTGTATGCAATTTTTTCACACATTGGGCCAAGTTGCAGCTAACAATTGCAGATTAAAAATGTAAATATATTAGGGAGAAATGTAATAGAAGTCATAAACAGAGAAACAATTTCCACAAATAATGCAAATCAATTTTTGCAACCTAATATGCTTTATTAGACATTTATTGCATTTTCCTGCTCCAGGTTTTTAACTTTTAGTGTCGGTATGGCTCCAGGGGGGGGGTGTGGGGGGGAATCGCACTCGCTGCACTAGTAGAGCTGAATTTCCATCTTTAAAAATGGAAATTCGCCTCTTACAGTTACCAAAGGCAGCTTTTTGCCACCCCTGGTAACTGGCCACTCCATGCTGCCTGAGGCAAGGTTTTCACCTTGCCTCATAGCAGGAGCAGCCCTGTATCTTTAATATAAATACTGCTAGAGAATCAAATACTGAATTTCATAGATATTGCTTGTATGTGTTAGTGAAATAGTAACTGTGTTCTTTATCAGAATCACTTCTTAACAGCTTCTTAACATTTAATGGGATTATTATGCTTCACTTTAAAATATATAGTTGTGACAGCAGATAACAGAATTGCCTTTAAGTGCTGGCAAATATAAATGCTCATAATTCTATGGGTATAAATAAACAGGTTAATCTATGTATACACTAATACATTCAGTCTAGTTTATTTTATTTTAGTGCAAAGGTTATTGTAACATATGTACTGTACTCTGTCATTTCTGGTTTATGTTTACTGAAGTCAATTCTATTTACATAATAGTGAAGCCACCTTTGTAAATGGTTTCACTAGCAGATTGATTAACAAAGAATTAGAATAATGTATTGAGTGTGTCTGATAACAGAGCCCTTTCCTGATCCCCCATTGAGAGGCACATAGCTCTGCCTAGACGAAGCCCCGTCCAATCGTTTTTCACAGTGTCTGTACTCACGCCAGGCTATGGATTAACTAGAGAGTGAGACAATGGCACATATGCTCCAGTGTCCAGTCCTGCCTATTCATATGTGTGTTACTTAGTCTAATAAGGATTAGAGTTAATGAATTGGAAGGAGTTAACAATATAAAGAGGCAATAGAAAAAGGCCTAAGTAGTGGTAATTCCATTTCATGTAGCTTTGGTGTTGCTTTTCTTTCAGCGAATAGGTGTAATCCTCTTTTAAATCAAAGGTGGTACTAAGTATGAATTTAAATTTGACATTTACAGCGACTGTAAGATTAAGTCTTCCAGAAAAAAAGTGTTTGAAAAGCCATCTGCTCTACAGGACCATGCTTCAACACAGCATCTTGCTAAATGTTTTCCAAAAGTTATGCAAAAAATTTGTATAAGGATTAAAAAAACAGAGTAGAACTCAACAAAAAGAAATATAAATTAAAAAGGGCCCCCTGTCTGTGCGGATGCTCTTACCTTTTAATAACCAAAAGCAATGACACCCCTAAAGTAACTTTGCATAAATCTGGAAAAAATGTTCATATTGTCTGTGCTACATGTCATAAGATACATGTTCATCATTTATCTACAATCAAGTGTTAAATATTCTGGGAAAAAGACTAAAAATCACACTTCCCTGCAAAGAAGAGCCAGGTCAAGTGTTACTGCTGTGCGAGAAGTGGTTATGCAGCGGCATCATTTTCATATTTTATACAGCCCATTTCAGATTTGAAGTTGGGGCAGAGGTGGAAGAGAATGCAAACATATAATTTCCCACCACCTGCATTTGCCTATGATTGTTACATAAGTGAACATTTTAAGGCATTCATGTAGTGGTAGAAATAAGAAAATTGCCATATATATTCAATATTGCACCTGTATACCTGCGGGTGGATTAGCAAACAAGAGTATATGGTATAGAATTTGGAAATTTTGGAAAATGTTTGTGATTTCTGCCTGTATTGGTGTCATTTCTGCAACATTTCAAACATAGAATATTCTTTTTAGAAATGGTTAAACTGAGATGCTCAATTTAGCCATCATTATTACCACTAGGTAAAAAAATAAAAATAAAGCATGAATAGACATATTTGAAGGCACTAGAAAAGAGTGGATAATGTACTTGCCTTTGCATTTTGTAAACATCTATTTTAACCCCTTTGCCTTCCAGCAAGGGAATGATTGTGATTCTTTGTGATGCTTAAATAATTAACCTGGAATCTAAAAATGTACATCTAGTGGCACTTTGTAAGCTCGAATAAGCAACTTTTGGTTTTGCACTTTTTCCTTTATTTAAGAAAAATGCAGAGAAAAACAAGGACATGAAAAAGTATTTTGATTGTATAGAAGTCAATGGGAACAACTTTATTTATTTTCTTTAAAGTTTACTGGGGGGAAAAAAATCAGAAAAAAAAAAAAAGTTAAACCTACAAACATTGCTAATGAATGGAAAAGTGACATACGCTAGTGTTCCACTAAACCAGTTTGATAAGTTTTGTCATGGTTTATATTGTCTCGACCTTAAAGGGATACTGTCATGGGGAAAATTTTTTTTTTCAAAAAGAATCAGTTAATAGTGCTGCTCCAGCAGAATTCTGCACTGAAATCCATTTCTCAAAAGAGCAAACAGATTTTTTTTATATTCAATTTTGAAATCTGACATGGGGCTGGATATATTGTCAATTTCCCAGCTGCCCCAAGTCATGTGACTTGTGCTCTGATAAACTTCAATCACTCTTTACTGCTGTACTGCAAGTTGGAGTAATATAACCCCCCTCCCCTTTTCCCCCAGCAGCCAAACAAAAGAACAATGGGAAGGTAAACAGATGACAGCTCCCTAACACAAGATAACAGCTGCCTGGTAGATCTAAGAACAACACTCAATAGTAAAAGCCCAGGTCCCACTGAGACACATTCAGTTACATTGAGAAGGAAAAACAGCAGCCTGCCATAAAGCATTTCTCTCCTGAACTGCAGGCACACATCACATGACCAGGGGCAGCTGGGAAATTGACAAAATGTCTAGCCCCATGTGAGATTTCAAAATTGAATATAAAAAAAAAATGTTTTTTTCCCATGACGGTATCCCTTTAAAAATTGGTAAATATACCTCTACGTCTTTGGCAGGCAAAGGACTTACACTTAGTATAGGTACTATGTGATGCATTATTATGATAAATCATTAGTTAAGGACTCAAAATATTCTTACAGACATCCTCAATAATGGTGGTGTGACTCCAAAACCTCTGGCCAAGTTGCATCTTGAGTTTGTAACAAAAAGAGGGCCCAGTGTACACCAAAGTAAAGACGTATTTTATTGTGACATTCCAGAAAAATGCAATCATCAAAAATGGGACAACTATAAGTAAAAACTATAATAACATTTCATATTAGTAGTGAACCTTTTTTTTAATTGTGACACATTTACCTGACTTCCCTTTACCTCTGCTTTTCTAGAAACACATATTATGATGTGAACCTGTATCCTAATTTGCAGTTAGGTTCCATCCCCATATGATTCTGAAAAGTCTTGTGGATACTCCAGATAGGTGAGTAGAATCAGGTCTCTTTAAAGGGATTCTGTCATGATTTCTATGGTGTAGTTTTTGTTTCTAAGATACACTGCAAATAATTCACTCTGCCATGTAAAATTTAATTAGTAACCCAACAAGTGTATTTCTTTAGTTGTAATATCTCAGGTCATTTTGCCTGGCCATGTGCTTTCAGAAAGAGCCAGCACTTCAGGATGGAACTGCTTTCAGGTATGCTATTGTTTCTCCTACTCAATGTTACTGAAAGTGCCTCAATTGGACATAAATTTTATTATTGAGTTATATCTACCAGGGAGCTGTTATTTTGGTTACCTTCTCGTTGTTCTAATGATGGACTGCTGTGGGGGAGAAGGCAGGGGTGATATCACTCCCACTTGCAGTGCAGCAGTTAAGAGTGATTGCAGTTTATCAGAGCACTAGTCAAATGACTGGGGACACCTGGGAAACAGACAAAATGTCTAGCCCCATGTCAGATTTCAAAATTAAATATAAAAGCACTATTAACTGATGCATTTTGAAAAAAACATGTTTCAGGTATCATTTTAAGCCTGTGATGATTCTCCAGGGATCCTATGTGATAGATACTTCTCAACTACATAATGTCGTATATTGCCTGTACAGTTGCTTTCCTCAATATTCTGCATGACAAGGGGATTACTGTAGTAGATACATTTCTGAAGAAAGAGTGTTGTGTTCTAACTGCTCAAGTTAATTTTATGTAACTATAGACTATAGATTCCTTCTCCAGCCCAGACGGTACAAAAAGCAAGTAAGGGCATAGTTGTTCTGCACTGTGCAAATAACGAATTCATTTTGGTGCAATTCTACTAGTATGTTGTGTTTTTGTGACATTAATCATTCTGCATTCTTTAAATGATCTTATTAAAGAACTGTCAGAAGCAATGTTAAAATGTTACACTTGTTTTTTTTATTACATAGGAATATTTTTCAAAATATAGAAAGAAATACCATAACTATTTATAAGGTCTTTTTTTTCATATTTCTGAAAGCAACCTGTTCTACATAGTGGTGTCATTTGCTTTCTGTCGCCAATGTCACTGGTTTTTAAGCCATTCATTAGCAGTGGGTGTCAGTTTAGAAGATGAATTCTTGCCCTGCTTTCCTTGCAGCTTTTGTTTTCTGATTGTAAATAGTATAGATCTAACATGATGAAGGGCTTTAGGGTCAAGGATCATGGAAGAGACACTGAAAATAGGATTCCTTCACAAAATTACACTAGTCAGAAAAATGGAACCTAAGATGCTGTCTGACAGCTTCCTAAACAGTTTATGTAGGTTAATGCTAGGTGCATGGGAATTTAAACATGTATGTACTGATATCCTTTAACACTGAAGCCTTAATTGTAAGCTTATGTAGCTAAATGTGGAATCCATTCCTTGTAATCATTTATGGTAATTAAGATCTAGTAACTAAAAAGCAGAAAATACTAAAATTACTGTTACACCTAGAGCTTGAATTGAACTACACCTGACAATCATCTATTTTACCTTTCGAGAACAGCATTAGTACTAGACTTTGTGTTCCTGGGCAAAGAAATCCCAGTGACTTGGTGTACATATTGCTTGACAAGCAACAAAAATGTGATATAATATTGTGCTTTGTGGGCCCATAGCCTAAAAGGAGAAACAATCTGCCTACATAACCTAAATAAATCTATTCACAGAAAGTCAGCTGTTTATTTTACATCCACTTACATTAGAATGTTTCTGCATGCTGATTTCAAGTACAATTATAGCATTTTTTTATCTGGACTACTTGGGACCTGGGGTTTTTCAACATAAAGGGTCAACCCATTATTTTAATTTCCATGCCTCAAGCCTGCTAAAACTCATTTAAATATTATACAGATTCAATGAGATTGTTTTGCCACCATTATGGTTGTTTGCAGTTTATTTACC